>JABUQX010026108.1:0-35000 GCA_015478945.1 Trachelipus rathkii
TGTAGCTATCCTGCAAAAATTTATTATATCTTAAAGGTGTCAAATAGAAAAGATCCATCTAAATAAAAAAATAAAAAAAAAAAAATAATAAAATAATCATTTGAAAATAAATATATAACATAGGGAAAGTAAAATCATTTTTAATTGAGTAACCAACGTTTATAATAATTAAAAAAAAAAAAAAGAATTATAACATAAAAATCTGGTTCTATTTATTTTCCTGTTTCCGTAAATTGCCAGTATAGCCTAAATATGAGAAATGAAGTTTAATTATGTAAAGTATATTTACTATTATAACCGTAGCAATGTAGGGGGCTTCGAGGCGAGCGGAGCCTCCTATATGTAGATGGATGAGTAACGTTTTCTCTAATTCCTACCTTAGTATGGAGTGACGGATGCGAAACCTGGACTACTACTCTAATACATAATATAATGAAGGCGGAGGTTTACTGGAGACCTTATCACGGAATGGGAGGATATTTAGATTCACTACGCCGCAGTTTCCCCGGAAGGTACCGAGAGTATACTATCTCGACTGCCTTTGCACAATATAGTGCGGATATTATATATTATATATCATATATAACACTTTATCGTTGTATAAAAATAAAAAGCAAAATTTGTTAATAGAAAGTCTAGATTAATTTAACGATAGTAAACTAATATAAGAGTCTTCTAAATAGGCTTCTAATCAATTACTATAATTATTTTTAATAATTAGGGTTTTGTTTTGATTATATTAATATTTTTCCGTATGATAATATTTTACCTTATTTTGAATGATTTTATTATTTCATGAAGTTTATTTTAGTTTATATCTTAACTTATTTATTTTTCCGACTAAAAATAATCTCACCTAATTAATCTCATCAATGTAGTTGCTTTTCCTGGTAGCTTGTGTAGTTTTTTAGATAAGGATGGTGCCTCTTCTAGACTGAACATAATATGAGTTATGCGATTTGTTTGTGAAGACAATTTCAAAGGTATGGGATTATTTAAAAGTATATTAAAATTTGCTATAACCATAAATTTAAAAAACATTTAATAAAACTAAATAATTAATTTTATTATTTTAAGGTATTTTTTCTCTCAAAAAATGATAAAAGAAGTTTTTTCGTTAAATTTGAAGTTAATACAATAAGTCCAAAATGAAATCAGAAAATCTAACGAAAGATTATTGTATTTTTTTTTTTTTTAAGCAAAAATTGACTTGATATTTTAATCTTTCTAATAATTGTCATGAAAAATAATAATGGCGTGATGATTTTAATTGTCTAATATATTATAAATAATAATATAAATTATAATATTTATTATATAATATATACACTAGGATATTATATATTATATATATATATATATATAATATTATATTAATATATATTATATATAATATATATATATTACTATATATATAATATAATATTATTAAATATTATATAATTAATCTATATTATATATAATATATACATAATATATATATAATATATATAATATAATATATATATATTATATATATATATGATAATAAATATATTATTATGCAATGAGAGAGAATATTGTTCATTCTGGACTTCTTTTTTTACTTTGAAACGCAAAACTTTTTCTTTAAAAATTGGAACTAAACTCAAAGTGGTAATAGCTATTATTTATTAATTATATTTTTATATTATTATTAGTTTATTTATTATTATTTATTATTATTATTTATTATTATTATTATATTTATATTATTATTATTATTGCTCTTGTTGTGATGGTGATTTAGCGTGATTGTTTTTGAGCTGCGGAAAGATTCATAACTTCGCATTATATAGAAGATAAACGAAACTAAATAAAATAGCAGATTAATTTCTCATTTTTCATTAATACATTGTAGAATATTTATCCCTCAAAGCCTACGATGTAAATAATATGCTTTTTTTTTATTAATCTCATTCAGACTTTCCAATCCTTCAACCCCCTAATATCAGAATATTCTTGAAGATCAGATTTGTAAGCTCTTAATATGGATCGTGAAATGATAATCTTTTCCGGTTTATTATTAACCTGATAGATTGGATACTTCAGGGGTGATGATAAGTCATAAGTCTGTGTTTGTTACATACTAAGAAAAAACGCTCCCAACTGTAGCTATTGTAAAATGGTACAAAAATAATCAACTAAGTCAAGTTCGAACCACACGAGAAAACTAAGTTCTGATTATATGTAGTTATTTTCTTATTATGATTGATTTATGGTTGTTGAGTTTTAATTATATATATATTTGGATGTATTTTCTATATATATATATTGAGATTAGAATCACTTGAAAGTTCAGTTCGAGTCCACACGGGGAAAAACTTACAATGTTTCATTTTCCTCAGCGCGAATTTTTAGTATAGTTTGCACCGTTAACAGACCACATTATTAATTAAAACAATTTATAGAAAAAATAGTTTAACTAATATTTATAATATTATTACAATTAAATGTGATCAATTACTCTAAATTATTCTGGATTAAGCTGCGCGAAATAATGGATCGAAACTGAAATTTTCACAGTACAATATTGCTAAATGCAAATAAGTCTTCTTGTACACACTATGTATATTTGTAAAACAATCCGTCAAGTATGTAATCTTGAGGCAATTCAAATTTGGATAATCTTATATGACGAATAAAATCTTTTTGAGCAAACTAATATAGAAAAGAAATTATCCTATATTGCTATTTTCTGAATCATTCTATTTTGTTTGATTCTTAATTAACACGGAAACCAGTTTAACTTGGAACCTTTAAATTTATGTGAATCCTAGTATATTCAGTTTGAATCTTATACCTGATATAAACTTTTTTTAGACTTTGATAACCTGAATAAACTTTACGAATATCCATATTTTTAACTTGATACCCTGATGCAAATATCTATTTGCAATCTGCTTGCTTGCATGGTTCCTGTTACTCCTTGAAGAGGATATGGTGGTCTCTCTCCTCTCTCTTCTTTCTCTCTTTCCTCTTTCTTCCTCTCTCTTTCCTATTTGTCTCTCTTCTCCTCTTTCTCGTTCTTTCTCTTATCTAATCTTCGAAAAGTAAAAACTGAAACAAGTTAGTTTACTGATATTATTACTTAAAAACCTATTATGCAAGTTGCTATTGATAAGATTTAACTTCGACTCTGAATTTAATATAATAATACTGAAATAGAGGATTCTTATCGCGGTAGAAAATTGACGCGGGCTCAATGATTTTAATTTATCAAACATTCTATATAATAGTCTTTACAATCGCATATGTATACTTACCACGAAAATCACTAATCACTTGTTTTGTCAAAGTCTTTATTATAAATTACATTCATAATTAAAATATTTCAGATTTTTTTTTTTTCCTTTTTTTTTTTTTTTACAACAATTTTTTAATATAGTGAAAAAGTAAAAATAATTTTTATATTAATAATTAATAATTTTTTTTTCAACTTTGCCTTTATATAAGTATTTTATATTCCTAATCGAAATTGACCTAAAATCTGCACTTTGTTATAGGTAACTTTGGTGTGATAATACATGGTTTATAATATACTATATATATTAAATCTATTACTTTATTATATTTTTATTATTTATAATATTATATTATTCTATATATATAATATTATATCATGCTATATATATTATATATATATACTAAATATATATATATAATATATATAATATATATTGGAAGTTAAATATGAACATGTTAATTGGTTTTTTGCCGTGTACGTATATTTGCAGATAAAATTTTTATATATTGATGATTAAAAATATATCATTGAATTTTCAATCACAATGACGGTAAAATTTCACTCCTGATGATTGATAAACGGGGATGATGGAAAATTTTATCTCAACTTGATATAATTTTATTTAATATAATTTGTTTTTTAGCTCTGAGGGTCATTACTTTCGATTTGGAATTTAAGAAAACAAAATTTGGAAAACTTAATAGTTTCTTAGTTTTTAGCTGTCCCAAAATTAATTAATTCTGAAGTTTTAATATCTAGTCCGAAAAATTAATTGTTCAATTCTCGAATATGTTTTTCTCAATTCTTTCAATATCAAATCAAATCCTTCTATAAGATCAGCACTTGAAAAACCTTTGATTGATGGTCGTGAAGATGCTTAAGTTCCTCGGTTATTTACTGTCGATGGATTACTCCAGTGCTGTGAGATAGCGTCAAGAGCATGTGCTGTGTTTAAATCTACAAAGAAAACACTGCTTCAATGTAGCTATTGTGCTAAATGGTTCAATCAAACGAAGTCGTTTAGCTTTCTGTCGTGGTCATTTATCTTTCCTCGCAAACGATGTTGTTAATGGGACGTTGGAAGGGTCATCATCTTATATAGTTATATACTATTATATATATATATATATATAATATATATATATATATATATATATATATATATATACTACGACAGCTATGGCCAGAGTTTAACATTAGGATGAACCTTTTTCTAGAAAACTGCTATTAGCTACATAATAAACTGAATATCGTTTTTGAATTCAGCGACATTTTAATGCCGGAAAAGAAATAAAATATCTTTATAATTATTAATAAAAATTAGAATATTAATAGATTAGAATATATACCGGCTGAGTAACAATCTTTACGTCCTGTCATTTAGTACTTTCATCTGGCAGCGTAGACTCATCTTCCTCCTGCTGGCTGCGAGACAACGAGAAAAAAAAACTTTTTAATTGTGAATGAAAAACAACATTTTTTATTCATGTTTTCGGTAGTTAAACGTATATATATATATATATAATATATATAACTATATATATATATATAATATATAGTATATATATACTATATATATATATATATATATATATCTATATCATATATATATATATATATATAATTATATATATTAATATATATTATATATATAATTATTATATAGCATATTATATATATATATCAATATATAATATATTATTTTATATATATATATATATATATATTATATATATTATATTATATATATATTATAAATATATTATTATAAGATATATTAAACTAATAATACTAATATAAAAGGTGATCGAAACACCACGACAATGATCATTATTTGAACGTTTCGTGCTCTTCTAGGCACATCATCTCATCAGCACTATCAAAAATTAACATAAAAACAAAATAAAACAAAAACAAAATAAAAGTAAAAGTAAAAGATTAAAAATTTAAAAACTACAAAGTAATATACTAGTTTTTTAAACTTCAAGTCAGAAGCGCGAAAAGACAAAGAAAATATATTAATTAGAATTCTCTTATTATTACTAAATTAATCAAGAATTATTGGTTTGAAAAAAAAACATATAAAATATAATTTGGCTAACAGAAAGAACCGTTTTAAGGAATAATTTATTAATAATTAAAATTATAAATAAGTGAAGTTTAGCATGAGGATTAGGTCGAGTTAAGATCCGCTTTAAGCTATTGATATCAAGATTCATGATTTTTCTATCATACACATAAAGAGACCGAGGGCGAGAATGAAAAACTGTAGAGGCGATACGGTTGGTCTTTCTGAGCATTTTTCACGTAATTCGATGACGAACTCAGTAGTGTTGAGAGGCGGCATAATCATAGTAGAGACCTTCCTTGTGTTTGCAATTATTGATCTGATAGCTGTAGGCATATTTGGCTACACGAAGTCAATTACAGCATGCACATTTTGTACAATATTACCACAGAAGAGCGTAAACCAAGAGAATCCGGTCTTGCATCTACAAAGTTACACGTTTAAAATCTATTATTGGAACAAAATTAAATGAATGCGAATGGAAAGTGTTTCATTAGAACCGAAATTGGAGAGATTTATCAGGGGAATCAACAAAATATCCGTCCAGTAATAGGGGATTTTAAATAAGATTTTTCTGTTTAGAACTCAGAGACAGGGATCTAGGTCTAAGTGATTTTCAAAAAAAATTAAAAAGAAATCTTATTCAAACAAATCCATTGAAAAACAATTGAAATTAACTAACTTACGTAAGTATTATATCTCATCGTGAAAGGACACCAAATGAGCAAATTCCTAATGCTCGATTAAATTCTGCTTGAGAGACCTGATAGCTTAAACTTATTCGGCATTAAAACCAAAAAAATGAGTGTTCATTAAGGTTGAGGTAGGCTTAGGATAAATATTTGGTTTTAAAGTTGATACATTCGCTAGTAACACCACTATCATAAAAGGCAAGAAAGTTATCATGCTCTGCCTCTCATGAGTAATTTTTATAACACCATTGTTGTTCATTAATAAAATCCAGAACAATGCGGGCCTGTTCCTAGTATTTAAAATCAATGAAGCAGTTCATAAACATTTCTGTATGTTTATTAATGGTGAGGTCAAAGCCGGTTTGATGCATGTTCTTGTCGAGTAAACTCAAAAGAGTTTGCAAGAGGGAGGGGCCCAGAGGGGAGCCCATTGCGACAATGTCCAATGTACAATACCACAACAACTATCATTAATAAGAATATTGGTGATCTGAGGTAGCAATATCATTTATAGTAAACTGTTTCTTTGTAAGGCCCTCTATCCTCTCACAACTTTGAAAAAGAGAATCTATTTTCATGTTACATGTTCTTTAGTGGGCATTTGTAAGAGGGACTGAAATGTCAAAACTAACCAATAGATAGACGCGTGAAGTAAGGGAAGCATAATGAAATCCACAATTCAAAGAATCCTTTCAAATTATTGATTTCGAGTGATAGGTTCAATAACGGGTACAATTTTTGAAGAGATTTAATAAGTCCTGGGGTGTTAAAGCAGAGAGAATAGGCGTAAGGGAAATTAAGCTTATGGGTTGTTAGGTAAACATAAAGTTAGTCCGGGTTGACTACTGAAACATATAGTTAATTAAGGTTTATTACTCAGTATCCAAGTGATCTAATAAAGTTATTAATTTTGTCTTCTATTCTTAGTAAATGTTTAAAGGTGTTACCTGTTATAGGCGTTTAAATTTTGTACCATCAGTTAGAATTTCGTTCATTTTAGAGATCTAGTCTTCTTTATCAGCAACACAACCCTCTTCCCTAATTTGGGCGGACTTACTTCACATCGATGTATCCTTATTAGGCTTTAGTATCTAAGGTCATTGTAATTTAAAAAACGGACAAAATATTTTTAAAATAATATGAAACTGAATAAATCTTTAAGCAAATGAAACATCAGCTCTCCAGTCATACACGTGAAACACCCTGAAAGTTTTCTAGTTGGCCAATAATCTTTTTCAATTTTTAAACAAAACACTTTAATAAAAGTACAATATATATATTTACAGTATTCATTCAAAGAGCTATTTTTACAAAGGTAAAGTAATAAATATTCTTACTATATACAAAATATTGTGGCACAATAGCAACAGCCCAACATTGTTTTGTCATTATAGTAATTCTTTACAGCATTAAAGTCATATTAAATATTTTGATGTTTTAACCTGATAACTTTATTTCTCCTTTATAAAATTTATTTGAGCAATTAATACAGGTTAGGAATTAGTAATTTGCCTTTAGAACAAAGCAATTTTAGACATTCTTTTATGTTGGCGTTTAATAGAGGTACAAATAGAAAAGCATTTCCTTTACCAGATTAGAAGAATATCTGCATTACTTCTACGCTCCAATATTTAGTTAAATTTTAAAATCACTTTACGTTAGAATTAAAAATGTATTTACAAATTAGACAAATAAATTTTGCTTTGGCGTGAATTTAAAAAAGTATCAAACTTTATCATATTTAAGAAATGATACCTAAAAGGGGCATTATCGGATAGTTGTTATTTTGCCAAACAGTCTACTGTTTCTGTCCAATTGCACATTCCTCCCACTGGGTCGAACACTAATTCCTGAGGGCATGTGTACACCCAACCCCTAAGGTGTCCTCTTACTGTTTTTGAACATGAAATAAATTTTTTACAAGATTCCGGATGGGGAAAATATCCTGTGTCTGAACATACAATCGAACCATCCGCTCTAATAACAGCTTTGTTTGTTAAAGAAGCTAAATCACCCAACGATCCTCCCAAGGCTCCATTGCCTAGATGATCATAATCATCATATACATATTCGTATTCATTGGGAGATAATAATGAAGATTTTGTCGTTTTAGGAATTTGAGAAGGACGCTTTGGAATAGCTCTCTCAGTCGTGCTAATAAATGTGATCTTACTTTTTGATTTTGAGGTGAGACTGACTACTGGTCTAGGAGTAAACCTAAATTTCGCTTTCTCTGTTTGGATTACTTCTGTAACTGCAGAAGTCTTAGAGGTCTCCGGTTGAGCTGTCGTTGTTTCAAAGATATTAAGTAAGAAATCGGTATTAGGGGATGAGCTTGATATTATATCGCTTGTTTCCGGTGATTCTGTTTCAGATAATGGGGATGTTTGTGTCTGAGGGGGCGATTTTTCTGTGGAAGGCGTGAAACGTAACCTAAATTCTCTACTAGGAGTTTTTGTAGTTATAGAAACTATACTTTTAGTAGACAAGAAATCATTGAAAGAGAAGGGGGGAGAAGAACTCTTTGATGTTGATTCTTTTTCCTTTGTGGTACTTTCATTGCTTGGTTCTGTTGGTCTCAGGACAGGTCGAGATATTATAGAGGGTCTTCTAGATGGCAACACTCTTTCCCTTTCTCTTGTTGGTGTTGTTTGTGACGGGATTCTTGTTCTAGGTGGTAATCTTACAACAAAAGGTCTAGGGTCTTGTTTTGGAGATTCAACCTTTAGCAATAAAAATTTTGAATAGTACTGCGATATCGTAAAAAAAGGTTTTAGATTTACGAAAATTACATGACTATTAGTTTCCTATTCGATTCAGTAAATATTATATATTCAAACACAAATTTTAGAATATACTTATATAAAATATGAAATTATACTGCTTTTAATTTTTGTGTAAAGTAATTAATTATGAGCGTTCTTCAACATTTTTGTAATAAAATTAAAAGTTAAATTACCTAAATGCGAAAATTCAATATTTTATGTTAAAAATTATTTTGTCTGCCAGCATACTTCTTTGCAAGTAAATTTAGGATTATTGATGAATAAATGAGTTAGCATTAAAATCTTATTTTAAAAAGCAAGCATTTAAATCATTTAAATATTTATTTATACTGTGCAAATTTTAGTTAAACTATCAATAATAACTATAATGCATTATTGGCCTGTCTATTATACTTTCTGCTTAAAGAAAGTTTTAACTGATAACCAAATTCTGCAAATTTATTTTGAAAAAATCACACGATTTCCAAAAAATTTACTAGGGTATCAGATTAGGATTTTAAGCAGGAAGCATAACTGTCAACACATACTTGCATTCGTCTTAATGTCGATTAAAATATTAAAATATCTTACCATTGGTCCATTTAGTCATTAGGAATTAACTATATTGTCATTATAAGGAGAATGTACTGAACAGACGTCAGCACTATTAAGATAATAACATTATCTGACTTCATAAAAGATGCTCTTGATTTTGACTTAGAGGATGATGTCCATTCTATGCTCTGTAATAAAGAATGGATAAGAAACATCGCGATTTGTCCATTTCTGGAAACCAACTTTATTTTTTCACCATTTTTAAGGGATGTGAAGCATTCACAAATATTGGAAATAAATTATTTATTTATTTCATTTTAGAATTAATTAATTTGCTTAACAGAATTGTTCATCATGTCCGGCTAGGTGGGGGTATTTATTACGTATTCTGTTTTGTTGATGTGTCTCTCTAAAAATTTAATGTAAATTTTTAATCACATCTCATGGCTGGTGTCTATCCTGAATCTATTCTTCGTAGCTACTCCAATTTATCCTTTAATGAAATAAAAATTCTAAGTTTTCTTACTATAAAATAAGTTTTAAGAATCTTGAAATACCTTTATTTGATATTATTATTATTATTATTATTATTATTATTATTATTAATTATATATATTATTTATTATTATTATTATTAATAATTATATTATTATTAAAATCTTTATTATTTAATTATTATTATTATTATTATTATTATTATTATTTATATTATTATTATTATTATTATTATTATTATTATTATTATTATTATTATTATTATTATTATTATTATTATTATTATTATTATTATTATTATTATTATTATCTACTTATTGTCATTATTAGTCTTATTATTATATTACTGATTATATATTATTAATTATTATTATTATTATTATTATTATTATTATTATTATTATTATATCATTATCATTATTATTGACTACATATCATGTTGTAATGTCATCTATCATTATAGTACATGTCATTACACATCATTACTTTTACATAGAATAAATAGAAACCATAATATTAATGCATAATTTTATTTCTAATTAAAAACCAATATTAAATCAGGAAATCAGAAACTCAGTGAAAGCTGTTTAATAGTTAATACAAATTACTTTAATATTTAAACTACTTTCCATACTACTACTATTTTAATTAACTAATACATTTTTTAAAAGTAAACCATTTTTTAGTTTTATGTTAAAGTTGCCAATTTGTGATCTTTATTAACTTGAATATTTTCTCTGAATTGTAGTTAGTTACTTCAGTTTTAATCTAGTATTTTTGTTTTAAAATTGTTTTAAATTTTAAATATGACTCCCTGGTCACTACGAATTGTTTTATTCTAAACGAAATATCTCATTTTAATTTAGTGCAATTTTTTTATGACTACATCAACAGTTTTAAAAATACTGTCAGTTCAGCATTTAAAGCTGATATTGAAGTTTCCTAAGAATTGTCAAATTGATAATATATTCCCCCGTTCACTTATCTTTTTGGATTTTTTCGCCACTGTTTAGTAACTTACTGAAGAAAGTATTACACAGACTGCATATGATTCAAAAATCAAGTTTGCTCTAATTAGGAAATGTTTAAAGATTTTTCTACGTTTATTCTTGGAGCTGAACTTACAATGCTTATTTCCATTCTAGTGTTTGGATTAAACTCCTGTTTAAGTTGACAATAAAAGCTTGCTCAATTTGATAAACATTCTATTAATTTTAACAATGTCTTATGAGCCAAGGCTTGTCAAGGAAATATAATTGTTAATCTTTCTCTTTCTGAACTAAACAACCTTGAAGAAATAACTTAGGTTACTGTCCCTTTAGACATAGAGAATAACTTTCATTCTATATCTGACTTTTTAATAAGTATTTCGATGGTGAATCCTTTGCTGTGGCGTTATACATAATGAAAGTCTTCAATATAGTCTGGCAGAGAGCTTTAATTTTTAAGCTTTCCTCTTTCGGTATCTATCCCTCTCCCCTTGACTACCTTTCTATTTTATTTTCCGGTCATTCTATAGCAACTGCTTTGCAACCATTCATCCTTTAAAACTATCAATATTTTTGTTCTTCAGGGTTCCGTTTTATCCCCAACTCTTTCTTATCTTTTCATTACTTACCTTATCTCTGTTACTTCATCTTCTATCCACTCTTATGCCAACAACTCCACCTTTCGTTGCTCCTTTCATTCACAATCTTCCACGCAAATATAACATCTTTGAAAACACGCAAATCAAAACTTCAAAAGTTCTTAATAGTATTGATGTTTCTCTTTCTCGTGATATTTCTTGGAAGGATTACATAACTTTTCATTCTAAACAAGCTTCTGATAGGTTAGTAGTATGCATGTGATTTCATTAGATATTTTATGGATTGTAATTTGCTGTTGTATATGTGAAGTCATTAAGCCTCGTCCCTTTTTGAAATAGCTACTTATTAGCTACTTATCACTATACTTAGCTACTTATTAGGATGTACATATTATTTGTAAGTGTTCTTAATATTTTGCAAGTTTACTTATTGGAGTGAACTTAAGTGTACTTAATGATCTTTGTTAATGTTGTTTTGGAAGTGTTTGGCTTGTTATTGTTGCTGTGTTCATTCGTCCGCGTGTTCACACACATATATACACACACACACCGGCAACCCTAGAAACGATATATATATATATATATATAATATATATATATATATATATATATATTACATAATTATAGTATTATATACTATATATAATATATATATATATATATATATAATATAAACTGATCTAAAATTTTCGAAATTACCAGAAAAAGATTCGAACTCGCTTCAATTTAGGACCCCCTTTCTAATAGGACGCAGTACACTTTTACGGATAAAAATATACCACAAGATCATTGTTTTAGCATCATTTTTTTAATGTTGAAGTAATTTATCTACCAAAGTAATAATAATAATAATAATAATAATAATAATAATAATAATAATAATAATAATAATAATAATAATAATAATAATAATAATAATAATAATAATAATATTAATAATTTATTAATTAATGAAAGGGGAACAATAATGATAACGAATAATAAATAATATAAACCACGCCTCAATACTGGTGTAATAAATATCCACCTAATGTATAATAAATTATAAATAAATAAATATAAAATGTAAAATAAATAAATAACTATTATAAATTAATTGTCACATATCATAAATAATATTAATAAATAATATTAAATAATAATAATAAATAATAAATACCTTTGTTTATTACATAATAATATATAAATCCTTCAAAGAAAAAAAAATTGTCATTAATTATTAAAGACAAACTATTTAAGAATCATAGATAATAATAATAATAATCTATCAATCACCCATTTATAATAATCGTTTATATTCGTTCAATTTATTTGTTTATTATAAGCGTATTACTGGTATTAGTAATTATTATCTATTTATTATTATTATTAGTAATTATTATTATTATTATTATATTATTACTTATTATTATTATTTATATGATTATTATATATATTATATATCATTCTTTATGTATATATCTATTATTAATATAATATATTATTTGATTGTTTCATGATTATGATTATGATTCATGAAATTCATGATTATGATTATGCATTCAATCTAGTATTTATTAACTTATTCTTCGATATGTATATAATTTAAGTATAACTATAGTACATATTATAATATTTACTTTAGCATTCATATCATCTATAGTCATTAAAATGATAAATTTATCATTATGTATTCATATATTTATAAAATTCGTTATCACCATTATCATTAAATTTTATTAATGACTATTATTCTAGTAAAATGATGTGAATTATTTTACTAGAAGAAATCATTATCATATCATTATCATTATCATATACATTAATTATTATTATTATTATATTATATTATATTATTATTGATTAATTTATTATATACTATTCTAACTATTATTTGAAAGTTATTATTATTATTATTATATATTTTTATTTTTTATTTTGTTATTAAATTCTTTAATTTCTCATTAAATATTTAATATTGAAATTTTAATTAATTTAATTTTAATTTTTTTAAATAGTAAGGTTACTCTTAATTTTAAGTTTTAAGTTATGAGTTATAAGTTTAAGTATTAGTTTAAGATCATTGTAAGTTTATTTCACATTCTCATAAAGTTAAAACATTAAGATGACGTGTAACTTTAAGTTTTAAGTTTAGTTTAAGTTTAGTTTACATTCACATGTTATAAACTTAAGTTAATTTTAATTTTAATTTTTATTTTAATTATTAATTTTTAATTTTAATTTTAATTTTAAATTTAAGTTTAGTCAAATTTAAGTTTAAGTTTAAGTATTTTAAGGTTTAAGTTTAAGTTAAAGTTAAGTTTAGGTTAAGTCTAAGTTAAGTTTAAGTTAAGTTATAAGTTTAAGTTTAAGTTAAGTTAAGTGTTAGATTTAACATTTAATATAATATTAAATCAATCACTTAATATATAATAATAATATGATAATAAATTAAAATTAATCTGATATCTATACAAAAATATTAATAATGAATATATAATTAATATCAAATTATTAATAATAAATTATATAAATTTTTAAAAAAAAAATATATGCAAATTTATATTAATAATAATTCAATATTAATAATGAATAATATAAATTAATAATAATATAAATAAAATAATAATTATAATAATAATCAATTATAATAAGATTATTAAAATATGGGTAATAAACTATTAATAAAATGGGTTGATAACAAAATAAATTAAAGACGTAATAAGAAAATAAGTTAATAATAATGATAATTGATAATGTAATGATAATAATAATGATAATAATAATAATGATAGAATTAATAAGATAATTATAATAATGATAATAATAAAATCATACAATAATAAGGATAATAATAATAAGAAATAAAATAATGATAAATATAAAAGGGTAATAAGAATAATAATAACAATAATAATATACAATGAATAATTAACATAATATATAATAATAAATAATTTAATAATTAATAAGAGTAATAATAATAATAATAATTAATAATAATAATAATAATAATAATAATAATAATAATAATAATAATAATAATAATAATAATAATAACTAATAATAATAATAATAAATAATAATATTAATAATAATAATAATAAATTTAGGATCACGTCAATTTTAACGTACTTTTTACAGGTTCTTTAAAATATCTAAATAGTTCTTTATTTCAGAAGAAATTTTATTCGAGATAAAAAGAAGTTAAAACTTTTAATATTATACCAATATTTCGCCTGCATACTTGAGGCATGATCATGGATACTAGGTGTACCTGCAAAACACTCAAGTATTCAAAAAACATTCAAGCATTCCATTCATTTCATTTAAATTCACATTGATGTACCGCCTAAGTTTTTAATAAAAAGGAGATTCTGCTATGCGAAGGAAGTTGGAAATTACCAACTGAAATAAATTTTAAACATAGCAATTCAACGTGTAGGAGGCCGGATTTGTAATCCGTACGTGTATGCCTCCCAATTTTACTTGCGTTATATTACCTGATGTTGCTTTAAATTCGGTCTTAACGGTGTTAGTTGTGTAATCCGCACATAAGAGGGAATTACATCCACTTCTTTGCAATTAAAATTGCATACACACATAACTTCTGTAATCCTCCGAACAATGACCACGGGTACTAAAATATGAGGACACTCGTCTCGGTGTATATTAACTTCTAACATTTACTCTTTTTCTCTGAACTTAACATATTCCTTTACAATTATGTTTAAATTTTGCTCTCTCTAGAAAATTTTGTCAAATTTAATGATTTAAATAAAAGTTATCTTGCTTTCCTGTTAATGGAATTTCTCTTGAAGTTAAAATGTTGATTGTATAGTTTCTTGAATAAACCTTTAATCTATTTTTATTTGAGGTAACCATTATTAATTAATTTTTGTTTCTTCCCTTTACCTCCTTTGTTAAAAGAATTCCTTACGTGAAGGTCTAATATTTATAAGCAAAAGATACACTTTATTTTAAACTCAATTAAATTGATGACAATTCTTCTCTCTCTCTCTCTCTCTCTCTCTCTTCTCTCTCTCTCTCTCGTCTCTCTCTCTCTCATCTCTCTCTCGCTCTCTCTTCTACTCTCTCTCTCTCTCTCTCTCTCTCTCTTCATCTCCTCTTGTGGCTCTTTCTCATCTCTTCTCTCTCCTCTCTCTCTTCTGCTTCTCCTTCTCTCTCTCTCTCTTTCTAACTCTCTCTCTCTCTCATCTCTCTCTCATCTCTCTCTCTCTCTCCTCTCTCTCTCTCTCTCTCTCTCTCTCTCTCTCTCTCTTCTACTCTCTCTCTACTCTCTCTCTCTCTCTTTCGAGTTATCAATATTCTTCCATTCATAATAAATATATATAAATATAACTATATATATATATATCCTATTATATATATAAATATATAATTACTATATATAATAATAACTAATATAAAAATATTATATATACACCTATATATATAATAATAACTATTATATAATAATAATATTTATAATATATACTATACAAAAATAATTATATAATATAAATACTAATATAATATAAATATTATATAAAAAATATATAAAGAAATGTAAGCTAAAAATTCTTTCTATATTATATTTAACTAAACTAATTTGCTTACAAGGGCACTTTCGAAAGGTATGGTGCAAAAAAAAAAAATAAACTGAGATAAAAAAAATTATCAAAATGAAAAACCAAAACATATAAGAATAAATGGAAAGTTGTTAGACCCACTCGATGTTCTTGTCATCTAACACAGATTACCTTAAGTGTGGCCCAAGGGACCGCGGGAACGATCTTCAAATCACGAGAAATTGAAAATATATCCAGGAGGGAAATAGAAAAAGCAAGGTGATACCCAACAAAAACCAAAAAAAAAAAAAAAAAAAACAAAAATAAAAAAAAAAAAAAAAAAAAAAAAAAAAAAAAAAAAAAAAAAAAAAACAAAAAAAACAAACAAAAAAAAAAAACAAAACAAAAAAAAAAAGAAAAAAAACAAAAACCAAAAAAAAATTAACTGTGAAAAAATTCACCTAAGCTTAACTACTTTTGTTGACCCATCTCATTGGGACAAAGGGGTCGCTGAAAGAAGGAGTGGTACCCACAACGAGGCATTCCGTTTGAGTCTTCCATATTCACAACCAAATTTCAAGTTAGAGGCAAGCATGTTGTGTACGAGGGCTGAAGGCAAGTGGTGAAGAATGCGATAGTGTCAATTCAACTTCGAGACGCCTGCCGTTGAATAAATACCATATAGATAAAGAGATAGGGCTACCAACGTCCACGTCGCAGATTATAGAGAGTTAACAAGGAGTAGAAAGTAAATAACCTCCTAGCCTTAAGCTTCAACATCTATCCAAAGGAATGGTGGAGCTGATCGCACCCCAAATGTGGATCAGTATTCCATACAGGGCGAATAAAGACCCTTATAAAAACGAGGAAAGCTATCTGAGCCAGAAGGAAAAAATTTCACGCATCCTTGAACAGAGTTTTCAGCTTCTCTCTAGATGCCATTCTTAGCAACCGATGAAAATGGGAAGTCTCGCGGACAATAGAAAATATATAAATAATACTTAAATATATTGTAATAATAATTAATATATAAATAATATAAATAATAGAAATAAAAACTATATATAAGTAATATAATATATTATATTATATATATAAATATATAAATATATAAATAATATAAATAATCTCTATAAATATAATATATGTCCAATGTAGCTAAGGAATCTAAGAGCCCTATCACAAGTCATAAATCAACCAGTTATATTAATGTAACAAGGTACCCCAACTTCCAAAATAGAAATTGGGGATTTTTCCAATGACAACACTGCAAATCAATTACGACGGCGCACTTTCCAATGGCTTCGACGCGTATCCATTGGCTGAGGCGCGTTTTCTGATATGATATGAAATTATATAGAAGGTATAAGGAAATACGAGTCCTTTCAACCAGTTACCGGAAATTTCCATTTTTTCGTTAAGATTTTTGGACACTTTTTGAATAGGACAAAGTGCAGATGGCAACATTGTTTGGAGACGTTATTACATGGAATTTGGGATCTCGTAACGGCAGAAATTCCAAGTCCATGTTGGACGCATGACCTTGAGAAATTTCTTTTTATCGTTACCCGATTTGACATTTTGTTGTGACCAAAGTATTGGTTGCACAAAAAAAGATCTGATAGGAAAGTTAAGTTCAAGTCGTATAGGCCACACTATTTGCTTTTCTTTAAAAGTTAAAGTCATTAACAGAAAAAACTAACGGGAAACGTGTCAATTTGAGAAGGGCAAAAAACAAATCTTTTTTTTTTGTGAATAATTGCGTCCAAAAAATAATGCTTTTGCATGACTGTAATATCCTAATACTTAAAAGTTTTCTTCATTTTCCTAAAAACATATGCATTGCAATTTAACGCTTGATTATCAATGTATCCAAGAAATTTCAGAAAAAAGAGATAACTTAATATAAAAAAACTCCAAGAAAGTTGATCAAACAATGAAATGGTTAATGAGAACCTTAACAATGTAGATAAAAATACTTTGTACCCAAGTAGAATTGATAGCAAGATTAATGAAATGAGAAGGGTATTTTTCAGTGTTGATAATTAAATTATCAAACTCGGAAAAAAATCATACATTCAGATTAACGTTAAAAAGCAGATGCAACCAACATGTTCATCAAATGCTTGCTTTCGATTCAATTCCTAGACATGCAATTTTCGCTTTGCTCCATTGGCCTCAATAGTATTAAACCTTGCCAAACCCTCTAGTTTACGTTTCACACAACTATCTCTGGACTGTCCATGACAGCACCTTAAACTTGCATTGACTCTTCAACAACTTTCTAATCTTTCTGATATCTGAGTTACTAGTAGTAGGGTATCAAATAATCTACTATTTCTGAACCTGATCTATTAGTTCCAAAGAGAAAGTTGCATATTGGATTTAACTTGCAGGTGTATTCTTAGCGTCAAACAGGTAGGTCTACCTGGATGAATATCTCCATCATTCATTCCTTAATTCAATTATATTTCGGACCCTGTTTTCATTTCTTCATTGGTCTGTCCAAGCATAAAAGCTCTGAAAAGCCACACATCTCTCCGCCTAAATGGCAAACACGAATGACGTTGGATTGTATAGCCAAAACAATATCTGCTACTAGCCATTCATTCTGAGAATTTTAGGAAGCTTCCCACTTGAAAAAGCAAGTGTGCGGAGGTCCTTCCACCAGAAGAATTTACGATTTATGATGCATAAAACCAGCAGGATAGTTAAAAGGCCAGACAATGAATAGTAAACCACATGACAGTTGTAAAACAGTCTTCAAGTTGTTGCCTTTAAGGCCATGTTTAATAGAAAACCCATATGCGATAGATCGCATTGCAGTTGTTAACACACGGAGAGCGACTGCCCATACAGGAACCAAAAATCTAAATAATAACCAGAAGATCAAGTTGAGAAGTTACACCCAAGTCGCCTAAAATCATTCCCAGAATAATCCTCCTAATCATAAAGCCTGATCTGAATAAGAGAGATAGATGGACAACATGCATTTGCTCAAGATAGAAATTATTCTGACAAATAAGGGCGCATTGATTACTATTCTGTTGACAGTATGAAATCGTGTGCCAAATCGTTACCACTGTCCCACTTGAATTTAGTCAACGTTTTTCCATATAACTACTGATGATCAAAGGCAGCAAAGGAATCAATATTGATAGAAGAGCATGAGTTTACGTATTCAGCTTTGCCTAAAACCGATATGCATGACTCGCCATCGACTTATCCCAACAGTGTATAACATTCGTTTGAGTCATCACAATAGCTTGACAAACTTTCAATCAATATTGTATTTTAACTTTACAGAAGATCCCAAGTATGGTTACAAATATCTTCAGCACGTGTATCCTTTTCGATAAATCTTTCTCGGAGTAAAATGGCCACAAAAAGCATTACCTTATCTACACGGCTCGCGCGAAAACAGATGTAAATGACTCTCTTTCAACAATCACTTACGAAACTGAAACATGGCTTGAATTATCTGCCTTGTAACAGAAACTTTATGAAATCTATTGAGAATCAATCAAAAGAGTACATCGAATATTACCTAATTCGGCATCCGAGCCATGATAATCAGTCATCAAGTAGATTATCATGACCTTTTTGTGCCCTATATTTACTTATTTAATCAATCACTTATGCTTTGCTTAAATGGATATCCAGCATCCAAAAATGCAGCTGTATCACTTAGACCGACACCATACACTAATTACTTTGCAATGAAAGCACTGACGCAGTTAATATAATGTCATTAAATATTATACTGACGTGTACCTAATGTAGTGAAAAGGTACAATGCCAAAATCATCACATGGATATTTGCAAAGGATCTTCAGATAATCTTCATCTGTAGACATACAGTTGGTCTTACATCTTCGTCGAAAAAGAACTTCCATACTTGGTAAATGTAATGTATAAATCGATCCCATCAACACCCTTCCTGTAAATTCACGGAATTCTTCTTAATCATCTTCGGTCTACTGCTTTTTAATCTTGTCTATCAATGTGCTCAGAGACTCCTAGGATAACTCCACTTTGATGCGTTTAACACACGATCCACCTTCTCTCATTTGGAACTATATAATAAACATAGTTCTTTGACAGTTGATCAATCCTTAACGAACAACGGCACGAGATGTGCAACTCTGTTCCAGTCCAAGCACACAACAACTGGCCCATGGACCCTCAAAGTCTGAACATAGTTTAATCTCAAATCACTTGCCCCATTGAGAGTCACAAAGAGCTTGTCTAACGTTGTTATGAAAGCCTCTTTCAATTCAAGTTTTCCTCTGCCAAGTGATATGTATTTGGCCTTCCCAGTTTATTCCATCTTCTTAGGACTGTGACTCTCGGAACTTAAATTGAAGGCACCACAAACAACATGTTGGCGTAGATCCCACTTTTCAAAGCAACCAATATGGATAAAAAATCCTTTGCAAAGAGTAGCATTGCTGACGGTAATTCTGAACAACTTTCACTCTGCTCTCTATAGCAGATACCCATATATCTAATGGAACATCACAGTAGAGTGAAGTTCAGAAGGAAAAGCAGTTTCAATAGACCAGTTTCAATGAAGTTACTCATTGAGTGAAGATTTCCAAGTCTAGTCTCTTTTTACCTTAGCCATGCGTTCTAATTTTCAACATATTTGTAAAAGTGGAAGAAACTATTGTGTCTGGGAAAAGAAAAAACAAGAAAAGATTTTCCCAGTTTATAATGATTTATTATAAAAATAATAAAAAGACACTCATGCTGCAAATAGAGTAATTGATAGTTTAAAAACTTTTACAAGTGGCATTAATTTTTTTTACATATGTATAGAAAATATAAAGATGATTATGATTCTTAGAAACATTAAGATCAAGAAGTACAGGACAGAAATAATGTATAGAAGGCACTTCTAACTGATAGAAAGAACAATTGCTAAGCGAAATTTTATCAATGAAGACCAGTTGAAAAATATCATTGAATTGATGGTAAGCTATTTCCAAAGCAAAACCAAATTGTAATTGCTAGTTCTTGTAAATATCAATTATGAATCCAAAACCAAACACAACTTTATAACCCCTCATTTTTTTGAAAAGGAAGTCAAAAAAGTTTAATATACGCCATAATAGGTATCCTACTAAACTTACTGCCCCTTCAGATTGTGAAATTCAGATTGTCTGAGCCGAAATTTTCACTCAGCTACATCTCCTACAAGGAGGGTACCTGAGACCACTAAAGTAGCAAATGGCAATAGATAAATGAAATTCACAGAGTGCGTAAGAGAAGAAGGATGAATCAGAGTGTAAGAAGAACTATGAGCATGAGTTTTCTCATGGGCCGTATCATATGAGGGCTTGGAGCTGGAAGCTGGAGTCGGAGCGCAGAAGAAATGATGGCGAAAAACACATATTGAGTCAAATATTATGTTATCATTGATTAATAAATATAATTGTTTTCCAGACTAGGCGTATATCACAATTTGTGGGTTTCGGGAACTCCAGGCTTGTCCTGAAAAGGCCGCTGGGTGAAGGCCGGTCTAAGAATTAAAGTTAGCATATCACAGTAGCAGGATGAAGGGTCGGAAGAACACCAGAAGAAGGAAGTTTCAGATCAACACCTCCTGAACTTTGGAGTTAGATGTGAGTATGAAGGGGAAAGGGGAGCGTGAGGAGTAGGGGGGGCGTGTTCAGTGGCGGCCGGTGTGACGGTCTTTTTTGAAGGGGGGTGCTGCTTTATAATATATAGTATAATATAGTATATATTTTTATATATATATATTTATATTATATTTACAATATATTATATTATTTATATAATTAATTTGTAATTATATAATATATATACAGTGTTGCAATATGTTATTAATATAATATATATAATTATATATAGTATATATTTATTAATATTATATATGTATATATGCATGAAATAGATATATCAATAATAATGCTTTCCTTAGTAAATGTTTTAGATTATATCCTGTATAGATCAATTATAGTATCTTTAATTATAAAATTATGAGGTCATATGTTATATACATATAACGTATATATTATACTTATCTTATATATATATTTATCTATACTATATTATATTATATACCTATTATATATATACTTATAAACCTAATATATCGTATCTTACGTTCCCCTTTCTTGCTTCTTAATTTATCCAGTTGACGGGTAACCTTATTCTTCCTCCCGCCAAGACGGAGTGTAAGGATGTGGCCGTACATGCATCGGAAAAAGAAGGCAGTAAGAACATGACTGCCATAAACGTACGAGAAAAACAGCACACGATCCCAGCCTTACCATCTCGCCCCTCTGTACCTGCGATATACTTAGTTGAGTAATAACTACGTGCGCAGATCAGAAAAATCCACGCCTAGAGCTTTCACGGGGACCGAAAGAGCGCCACCCTACGGATTCTCATCAACTTGCGTAAAAATCGTATCGTCAAGTGTAGGGTCATTAGATTTGGCGACCAAGGTGGGCGCACAACCATACAGCGCCTCACAAGAACGTCCAGCCGAATCATCATGCTATCATGAGGCGCAACTTTTCTTCTTGCCTTGCAAACTCACTTTCTCTCCCCTGCAGACAATTCTTTACTCACATCAATCCACTTTTTCTTTTCGCGGTCCTCCCGCAGCGGTCGGTTTCACCCCCACACATTTCCACGCCCATCACTATAACACTCACGCTTAAGCCATCCGGCACTATACAAATCATTCATTCACATCACCATGCCTCAAAAGGAACCATCTCTAAACCTAGCTTTCATTCATTCTCCTCGTTTACCACGCACATTTCTATCTTCACAACAACAGACACTCTCTAATATAACGTTCATTTCCTTCATTTTATTTCCAATTCTTCCTACACACCTGCTGCATACGACGAGAGATAGGCCGCTAAGATTATATAGATATGTATATATAAATATATATATTAAAATTTATGCTAGTTATTATATTTTATATTTATGTTTATATTTATATATATTAATATTCTATCTGAATTGATACTTATGAATTAATTAATCTTATCATCACAATACTATTAATTATAATATAGATATATCTATATATATCGGGTCCTAATTCCGAGTTTTAAAGAAGAACCTTTGTCTTTTAATGGGATACGTCAGTTTTGAAGATTTTTGTTTTTTTTATTTTTTTTTTTTAACAATAGATATAATATATATAAAGAATGTTACTGAACATTATCGTGTCTGAAGTCATCGGTGCGGATACGGACATGATTCAAAAGTTACTAAATATTTATATAAAATAATTTTTTAAAAAATCACATGATTATCGCTTAATATCGTGTTATCAAAGTGAAGCAATAATCTCGGAAAGTACAAGAGCACTACAGAAAAAACATTATTAATATGACATCTTTGGGATATCAGCGATCTATAAATTATAGAAGCCAACACTGGAAATGTAAAAAAATAAATTATTTTGTGCTAAATAATAGATGAAATACCTCATGTCGATAAGAGTAGATAAACTTAAACAGGAAAAGCCAACTTACATATTTGGAAATACAACGAATGGAAAAGAGAAAATTTCAAAAAATGTCTATAAAAAAAAAAAAGGGGCTTCGAGTTCGACGAAGGACAGAGGAGAGGGAGCGGTT
This sequence comes from Trachelipus rathkii, assembly GCA_015478945.1. Classification (NCBI taxonomy): domain Eukaryota; kingdom Metazoa; phylum Arthropoda; class Malacostraca; order Isopoda; family Trachelipodidae; genus Trachelipus; species Trachelipus rathkii. Next base: position 23,613 of record JABUQX010026108.1, read on the forward strand.
TTAACATACCGTATGGGGGAGGGGCGAGGAGGAAATAGCTACGCCAGCCGCCGCGATCCGCACGCCATAAAACGACAATACCAAAGGAGGGGGGTTTCCGGAGACTCTCCCAGGAGGGGGAAATAGGTCCTAACCCTGCTCCGGTTCACTGGAAAGGCGAGAGCCCCGAATCTCGCCATCATTTGCGGTTTTAAACTTGGGTATTCCTTATTTCCTTTTAGTTATCTCTTTCATCATAATAACAATGAAATAACAACTGACGGAGTCGTAAAACTTTAAAAGGTGCCTTGATATTTTTTGAAATAAATGTCCGTTACCCATTACAAATTGATTGTTAGGGAATCATATACTAGAAATTATTTTAAAAAAAACAAAAAAAAATTCAAATTATGCAAATTTATATAATCAGAAAAGGTCATATTATAAATATATATATAATATATATTTAATATAATATCATATATATATTAGTATATATATAATATATATATATATAACGATTATATATATATATATTATAATATATATAATTATTTGTAAGAAGCTAAAAATTACTTTGTATAAAAAATAATATTTAACTTTGCATAAAGAAAAAATTCAGCTTTGAAAAAAGAAAAAATCAGTCAGCAATTAGAACAAAATTTTTTATCGCAAATTTTAAAGAGAATTAATGTGGAAACTCAGAAAAAAGGAGGTAAAAAATTATGAAGACGGGAAACCAAAAATATTTCCCAAAAGTCCAATGTAACTTGTATTAGGCCTAATACACTCACGGCAACATCGTATCGACTTCGGAATTCACAGCAGTGAAAAAAATTTCACTATAGAGAGATTTTCGGACACAAAGATTTTTCAAGTTCCCTATTCAATTTCTTTCTAAAAATGGAATAAAATTCTTAATTATCAAGAAAGTACAAAAAGTTATAATAATATAAATACTTAAGAAGACATATGGAGTAATTTATATAATATAATAATATTGGATTTAAGGAATAAATAGTATATATAATATATATAATAATATATAATATAAATATATAAAAATATATAAAATAGGTTATAATAAAGAAATATGAATAATGAATATATATATATAATGTATTTAGGTAATTATAATAGTAGAGAATGAGTTTTACAAAAGGAAAATTAACATATTTTTGCTGTTAGTAAATTTGGTGACTTAGTTCTGAATTTAATGGGCGCTGCGGATGAGCGGTGAAGAAGGAGAATGGCGGTGTTTGAATCAAAACTTAGGCATTCGCCTTGCCTAGTTATGTTATAGCGTGGAGTCAAACCGATGCGAGAAAGGGAAAGAACCGAGTGTCAGGAAGAGTATCTTCAAACTCTCTAACTGGTTGCCTAAAGGCCCCACGCGACCCAAAGCGTATCCGCAGGTGCCGAAAACGCGAGGAGTGTTCAGGCGAGTTCAGGCTGCCAAACCCACGCGTAAATGCCGCCAGCGCAATATTGAAGAGCGAAACGCATAATTATATATTTCTAGTAGAGTGAAGTTAATTCCACACGTTTTAAACGACCCTTACAGCGTACTATATATAAGTATTATTTAGTATCGATTCATATATATATATAATATATATATATATAGGTATATAATATATATATTATATATTATATATATATATATATATATATTATATATATTATATATATAATATATATATAAATATATATTATATTATGATTATATAGTATATCAGGGTGGGCATCGCTCTTTAGTCCGCTAGTTCGCTAGTCCGCTAGTCCGCTAGTCCACTCCGTGGACTGAACCAGATAGGTGCGGACTGGCGTATGGTTCGTTGGGACGTCAAGGAAATTAGCGGAACTTGCACCGTGCGGATCAAAAAAGTTTTCCTTCTTTTTTTGTTCGAGTTTTTTGATTAAATGAATAGTATTAGTTTATTATTAAGAATATTATAGGGTTTATAATACGGAGTATGCAAACTCTATGCATAAATTATAAACTAATTATAACTTTTTAGTCTTTTTTTTAGCGTTATTAGCTTTTTAATATTAAACTTGCAAAACCAAACTCTGAAACCCTCTCCTTTAAAGTGTACCATATATTATAATAACATTTAATTTGATTTTAGACTGAATTGGCTATTACCCTCATTAATTTAACTTTAAAGATTAATTATATTATTACTAATATTTAAACGCTGTAGCAAAATCTACGATAAATTCGTGCCTAAAAACAAACCCAAAGTATATTATTATATATATTATTATATATATATTGAATATATAATATATATAATATATATATATATATATATTATTATTATATATTTATTAATATATATAAATATATACTGACATATAAATATATAAATAACGTCTATGTATTATTTACACATATGTAACATATAAGTAATTTTCTTGTATATATAAGTTTTATTTTATATTATAACTAAAGCCATGTATATAGTATTACTACTATAATAATAATATATATATTATATACTACATATATTAGTTATCTATATATAACACCGTTACAATCTATGTATAAATTTTAAATTATCTAAAGTTTTTATAGATTTAACTATGTGCATTCTTAGTTATATATATTTATACGTATCGATATAATAATAGATATACCTAAGGTTAATAGTATAATTATTAACAGTTACTATATAGTATATCATAGTGTAGTATAATGATAATATATTATATATACTGTAATAAATAGTATAATATTAATGTTAGTTGTATATATACAATTTGATATATATTTTAATATATACATATGAATTAGTGAGGTGCTAGTATTTTTATTGTAGTTTGAAGTATATGATGTATTATTATCATTAGGTGATGTGATGATATTGTAGAGATGTATTAATATATGAGGGTAGGTGATTTAGTGTAGATTTTTATATTTTGGAAAGTTATATATATTATGCTTAGGTGGGGGTAACATATATTGTGAGTGCTGATAGGAGTTTCGGGTGATTGATAGGTGATAGTATTTAAGTATAGGGTATATATATTATTATATTATTATTATATATAATATATATATTTATATAGTAATATATTTATATTAATATTAAACTCGTTTCTATCTTTTAACTATTTAGTTTTTTTTATCTTACGTATGCAGGTGTTACCTAGTTCCTCAATATATTACTAAGTTGGTTTTTAATTATGTAACGTACTATTTTAATAAATTCGTGGGGGTTGGATGTGAGATGATGCTGAACTTATACTGATTCTTTGGTTAGAAGATCTTTGTGGGGATCCTACTAATAAATTTGGTATGTTGCGTTTTTTTTTCTATTTTCTGTGGCTTTAGATTCTTTGTCATCTTCATTATGTCGCTCCATGCGCTATCATTGTTCATTTGGCAGGCATCAGTTTCCTCCCGGCCACAATCAAAAAGAGCCAGCATTGATCAGATGTGTATCCTGTTTGTCTATTTTGTTTAGATCGAAATTACCTTGTGTTGTGGTGTGTGAATAGTATATTAATTTACAAAGGAGAAGAATGACGTAAGAGATAGAAAAGTAGGACGTTCATGAAAGGTGTTGTGGAAATTGAGCTGAGCCACGAAGGAGTGGAGTTGATATCGAGCAGTATTCGGTTGGAGTACTGATGGTTCGATGGAAGAGAAAGGGAATAAAAGGTGTTGTTGGTAAGAGAGCATCAGAAGATTACGATGGAATTGAGGCTCATGGTACTCTAATAGTCTATTAGATTGAATATTTGTAGAGTTGCCAGCGGGGGGGGTCGCCGGATCGTGCTTAGGAGGATGAGGATATTATGAGATTAAGGATGAAGATATTTTCATCCACGGCATCAAAGGACAAACAGTGCAACAAGGAGGTAAACATGACGTGGTAATCGCGGCGGCCCCGTGAATCCGGTTCGACTACAGGGGCGGGCCGGCGTGAACACTCACATGATTACACAAATCAAGCCGATCACATGGACCGATACATTCGCTCGATCACATAATCGCCCCCACCGAAACGTTAAATCACGGCTAGTAGGCATCGGGGAGATCTGGAACGGAAGCTTTTTATCAGGATACCTTTTTTTCGTGATTCGGTAGGACATCACACCAGCCGTTTTCACTAGCACTGAGGAGAGAGATATAAGATATAGAGAGGACATAGAAGCTAATATGTGTTAGTAATCCGAGGCGAGCAGTTGCGGAGCTTCGGAACTACCTTTCACCTGAAAACCACCGAGTAGAGAAATGTAACCAATCCAGTGCACGACTGAAGACACTCACTTGATCGTTCATATGAACTACTGCAGGCGATTCCACATGCAAAGCGCACTCAATGTGAATTAACAGGTAAAGACATTGGACACCTGAAACAAAATTATAAAAATCTATCACTTTAAAAATTCTTTTGAAGGTTTTTATTATAAAATATTTATAATCAGCTACTTTTCTCTAACAAATCTAGAGACCACGCGAGAGAATGTGTAAGGAGCCCAAGCATCACGCATAATCATCCTTCTCTTCCATTGGTAAGAGGTGAATCCCCCATTGAGAGTTAAAAGACGTGTTTAGGTTTGAGTGATTCTTGTGTTATCTCAATTAACGCGAAAACTACTAAACATCCGCATAAAATGTGACACAGTCTTCCCTTGCTTCTTCTTTAATCCATATCTCTAATGACCCATCTGTCTTTCTATTTTAAATATTAGATGCAATGTTTCTCTCTAACCTCTCAATACTTTCTTCGGCATATCTGCAATTCCTACAGGGATTAACTTTTTAATTTCACCTGACTTTTCGTGTTTTTCAAAACCAATGTAATTACAATTTCTCAAAAAAATTCCTATTGTGATACTCTTTTAAATCTAATACCAGTTCGAATATTACCTACCTTGCGTACCAACATCTGCACTTTATATATGATCATGCCTTATATTATATATATACCTCATCTTATCTCATATATCATTTACTTCTTCCACTTATATTATAAAATACGTATCATATTCACCATATATTCACCTCACTCTATCTATAATATATACTCATATACTCTATATATATATAACTCATCAATATACTCTACTCTTCATTCTCTCTCCTATTCTACTCTATCTCTTATCTCTCATACTATCTCCTAGCTCTCTCTATCTATTATCTCTACATCATTCATTCTCTTTCATATATCTATATATCTTATCCTCCTATAAAAAAAAAATAAATAATCCTCATCTATCTATCTCTCATACTCTCTCTCTCTTCTACTCTATCTCTCTATCAATAAACATATTCATCTCTATCTCTATATCTTCTCTTTATCTCATCTCCTCTCTCTTTCTCTCTAACTCTATCACTATCTTTTCTCTCTCATATCTTCTCTCTCTCTTCTATCTATCTCTCATCCCTACATCCTCTCTCTTCCAGTCCCTCTCTTACTCTTCACATCTTCTATCACCTTATTCGTATCGACTCGTCTTAGTCTCTATAAGTAGATATCTACCTTCTCTAAGTTAAATAAATATTCTCTCTCTAAATACTCGTCTCATCTTCACTCCGTACAGTATTATCAATCTTCTATCTTCTATATCATAGTCTAATATCTAACCTCTCTCTTCTACTAATAGATAGCTCGTCTAATATATATCTCTTAAGTTATACATCTCTACTTCTTCTAACATATCTATTCATTCTTATAATACTCTCAATATCTAATATATTATATATATCTCGTCTCACTTTCGTAACCTTCATACATTTTCCTAAATCATCCGTCATAGCTCTTTATAATATTCCTTCATATATATAATTCTAAAGGGAGCCCCACATGTACGTAACCTCGTCTACTACTAACAGTCATTATAAAATAAAAAAATGTGTCTAAGACTCCCATTGCTACGGGAATATCTCTTAAGCTTAACTGCTGATATGTGGCGCGCAAGGTTTCCTGGTACTACTGATTAGTTATGTTCCATAAATTGTTTTTATGATCACGTGATTTTCAGTTTGATTCCGATACCAGATATCTTTCAAACTCAACTTTGATTTTGATTCCAATACACCAAAATTTCCCGAGTCTAGGTAATGATTCAGATTCCACAGCCCTGGTATAAAGTCTTTGGCTAAATGGGCCTGGTGAAATAAAACACGCTTACGCTCGCATACCACTACTATATGCGTTTTGGCGAACACGAATATATCGTTTCATGAAGTATGTCACACGAAGGGTAGTAGCTCCGCCGTTATTGGAGACACCTCAGACGATGACAATGCTTTGTCAACTTATGAAAGTTAAGAGAGTATTAAATCTGACCAGTCACAATGAATATCTTTCAATACATGTGGGATAAAATCATTGGAATGGACGTTTTGGTGAAGTATCTGCAATAATAGGGATGGATTGAATAGTGGTCACTACAATGAATCTCTTTGGTCAGTACGAGACCTATAGAAGAAATTACTGACCGAAACAGAATAAAAAATATTAATATTTGCTAATAATAACTAGGTTGCTTATTGATAGTAGATTGGTATATGAGTTGAGGTATCACAGGTTATAAATAGCTAAGGCGAGTTCACCATATGTCACTTTCAGGAGTAGACAATTTCATTTTGAGATTCCCGTTATCGCTTCGTACATTTGAAAAAAGTAATTGTTTTCTACATGACTTACTAGGGACGTTGTATGATGACTTAGAATAAACTTAAAATGCCATTTAACCAAAATTTTCACTGGCTAAATCTAGATATTTCATGCGGCTTCTCTGTTTGAAAATTGAACAGAGTACTAATTATTCGATCTCTTATATAACCTTCAGTGACGATTAACACCCATTACATTTTTCCAAGTGGAAGTTTCTCAATTGGTGTACACTTAGCCACCTTAAGAGCTATATTGGCGATAGGGATGTAAAAATAAGATAATTTGTCCCATGGTGGAAGAGGAAAATAAAATAATAGAGATGGATGGATTAACGCCTAATGTGGGAAACCTTGTACACAGTTAAGATTTAATATTCACATTCGATAAGCCGAAGCGAGATTGAATAATAAAAGGCTGGGCTAGCGCTAACCTTGACGCTCTATACCATATACGATTTTTTCTGAAAGTTATCAGAACTCTTAATAACTGGCTTGCAGCTTCCAATCATTTTCGCTTAGCCATTGGTTTTAAATATTTACGGAGAGAAGGTACCACCGTAATGATTGCCTAATTTCAATAATTAAACATGATAAAACTGTGAGCAAACGTACCACAGAAAATGGCAGAAAGAGATCTGTTTATGTAAAGTAGAACGCTGAAATATACTAAACGAGAATTAAAGAAATTTTGAGTCAAGAAAAATGTTAAAAATGAGAAGAAAGGAAGATCTGAGATAGGAAATAATTTATGGTCGTAAGTCCGAGCAACTACACAAGGTACGGGAGATGATCATCACCGCAATTAATTCACACAGTTTGAGGAGATCGGCAATACTTTTAGGATGACCACATTGTCAGCATCGATAACCTCTTCTACGGCAGGGTAAGTATATTGTATATATGTGCTGCATGTATAGACTGGTTACGAGTTTTAATTTGCATGTGTAAATGGAGTGGTGTGTTAAATATTATTGGTAACCAGAGGTTCGGTTTGCTAGTTTAAATCTATAGATTTCATCGATTTCCTTTTCAGGAGAGTGGTAATGTTGTCAGTATCCTCATCTTGAACTTCGCCGGAAAATATTGTACTTTTTGAGGTATTGTTAACGGCGTCTGGAGTAGAGGTTACAGATATGGTACAGAATTAAAAGCATTCTGATTTATAATTTTGATTCTTCAAGGCGATTCGTACTACCAGAAAATCATTTCTCATTGGCGTCACCTCCGGGGGTCTTGTATCTAAGTCATCTTTTGAGGCTTTAATGAGAATAAAAAATACACGGTAAACTGATGCGACGTTGGTGAACTTAAATAAATATAAAAAAGAGGATCTGTAAACCAGAGTAAGGAAGGTTGGTGGCCGGCAGAACTTCGTGAGTTGAATTTCCTTGCAGGTCGAATTTCTTTAGACCCCTTAAGGTGGGGCGGTGAGAGGAAATCCAAAGGTGATCAATTAAATGTCCTCTCATTGATATGCTATGGAGTCAAAGATGACGTAACTGAGATTGGGAAAGGATTAGCAGGAGGAAGGGATTCAAGAGCCCCTTCATCCACAAGTGCATCAAAGACCCTGAGAGTGACCAACAGAAAAAAATTGTTTTACTGGAAAATTAATGGGTTCGGAGCCGTAGCCGGATCCGCCTATTTTAAAATGATCGAGCTGAAGTTGGAGCCGGCAAAAATATATTACCGGCTGCGCACCCCTGGTGAAAAATGATATACCTGTTGGGTCTCTCTGACTGATGATGATAATCACCTTTCTTTAAAGACAAGAATATCATTATTAGACTAACCATATAAGCTTGCTACTTAATTCTCCTCAATAAATGAACCATATGCCAATTAAATTTATTTTACATAAATATAATTATATCTATAAGATAGACTGGTATGGCGAATTTATAAGGAAAGGGTTTCCTGTTCCCCACAGCTTGTCCACAGTTCAGAGCCAAACCGTATGAGTGGCAGAGGATGTGATCTCTGGTGAGCCTCCCGGAGACCAGAGAACGGCTCCCACTCCGTGCACCAAAAGGAACTGACAGAGAGGACCCAAAGATTATACCCGTAAGTATGGGTCAGCCTCCTCTGGAGTTAGTCGAGGTTTGAGTTCCCTACAATGTGTGTCCCAGTCAACGGCGGAAAGGACCAGTTTCTCACCTGCACCCTCATCCACGTGGAAAGAGTGCTGGATGGACTTCATGATCCTTGCTGGGAGAGACCAGAGTGACGAGGAGTCTAGTAAAGGAAAATGGGGACATTCTCATAAGGAGATGGGTGTTATGGATAAGAGTACGTGGGGTGTAAAGGAGCGAATTTGTAACTTAAGATAACGGGGAATACAGTATGAGAAGTGGGCGAGAGATCATTACTGGGGAAAATTTGAATTTAAAAGGAAATTAATGCTTCTACTCGAAGATACCCATCCCGGGTATCTGAATCCCTCACCCCTATACAGTGAGGATGTTAAGGTAGAAGGTACGGTTATAACTCATAAAACAGTAAGTTCCGAGATATGTGTGTTAAGACTTTTTTCTTATTTGGATTTGAAGAATTCATTACTAAAGCATAAACATAAGACATGCATTTCAGAACCATCAAATATATTCTTCCATTATGATTTTTTGTCAAAATTATGTAGTTCAAATCTCTCTTGCTAACAGAATATCAATGAATATTTTAAATACTTTTTTACGGTCTTAGATTTTAGTTTCCACTGCTTTTCATGGCAAGGAGGGAATGAGGAAGTAATATAATAGTGATGTTAGGCAGTTAGTTGAGCAGTGTTCTGAGGTTTGGTGTCTTTACTTAATAAAGGATGTTGACATGCTCGAGACAGCACAACGTAGAGCTACAAGGATGATCTGTAGCTTTGAAAAAAGCTATGCGGTGATATTGAAAGTTTGGTATGGTTCCTTTTGGAAGAAGATATCTTGAGGGGATATGATAAAGGCTTGCAAAACTTTCCCATCTCCCGCCTCCGTTCAGAATAATATTTTCATACTAAACCATGATGGAAGAAAAATTAATTAAAAAAACAATGTTAATTTTGTCTGGATTTGAGAAAATATTGCTTCAGTAACATTTGGTATGATTTGAATCTGGATATGATAGCTTGTAGTTCACTAAAACAAATGAATAGGTATATAAATGATTTTGAAATCATTTAAAACATGCTTTGTTTTCCTTTTATTTCCCCGTTTTGACGAGAACCTTGCCTTCCGAGGTTTCGATGTTAAAATAATGTATATTTAACTTTGTTGAGAGTTGGTGATTTTATTTTACATAATTTGTTCTGTATCTTAACATAAATTTCTATGTACTATATGGACTGGGATACTGATTGTTAGTAGTGGTAAAAGAGCATCAGCTAATTATCGTCTAAGTGTATCGAGTTCCCGAACAAACGATCTCAGAGAGTAAAAAAATTACAAAAAGTTCGCCAACGCATATTTTGTTTTTTCTAGTGTACAAATTACTCAAATTTATAAAGGCAAGGTTTGTTTTCTTTTTATTATTATTAAGTGTTTTATTATGTTTATACTGTAATGCATTATAATTTATTTTGTCTGCAATATCAAGCAAGACAATAAAAATATTAATTAACTCAATTATAACTCATAATTAACAGACTGGGATCAAGGAGCTAGAATGAAAAATGATGGGCATGTTGGTAGTCATTGTCTTACGAACTCTCCTTAAAGGAAAAAAAATATGCAATTAGAATGTTTGAAAAAAATAAAGTTTGCTGTAATGAAGTTATGGAACAATTCGACGGCAAGAAAAAGACTGAATTCAGTGAGATCATGAGAACTGATGGCCCTTTTAAAGAAGGGCGGAGAGAATGAAATCACCCCAAATATTCGAAGCATATTTCACATAAGGATGAAAGACACTCCGATGCAACAAGCAAGTAATGCTGTTAAGAAATTCTAGGGAGGCCTCAGAACACCTAACCTCTGAGAAGCTTCTTTTGTGAGAAATAATGTGATCCGTCCAACAAAGACCAAAAAAGAAAAGAAAATACTAAGAATATTAAGAATAGGAGGAAACAAGTTGTCTTTTCAAAGATGTTATAACTGTCTTGATTATGTTGGATGAAAAAACTTTTTTTAGGCATTGAAAACGACCATGTTTTATGTTCCAATTTGAAATGGGAGAAAGATCTGGGGTCATTTGACCCAAGGTCAACTTCCTAAAATCTGCTATTTGAAGTTTAGTGGAAATTCTTTCTAAATGAAAGGGGTAAATGAAGGGAGAGTTGTTAAGCAGCATAAGAGAGGAGGAGGTTATGAAGCGATTAATGGATCATCTTTTGGCCTGGCTTTGGTTACGGCGAAAGAACATACGCTTTTCTCCGAATTATAGTTGATCGACATAATATTTGCAATAACTATATGAAAGGCTGAAAAGTGTAATCAACACGATTTGTAGCTGCCCTAAAGTTTCTTAAAGCACAACCAGAAAGTGGAGGATTGATAGTGTTAGCATAGTAGAGATATACTGTGGGGTTAGTAATGATAGGAATCTATTTCAATGCAAATTTGCATTGTAATTGTAAATTTTGCAGCCTATTATACCTCGGAAAGCGGTAAAAAAGTATAATTCCCTTAAATTTTGGTTTACAAGAGATTGCAGAGATAAAAGAATAATTGACATAGAATGGATGAGTTTATAAGAGAAAAGGTTTTCTGTATGCGAAAAATGAATGAGCAAGCATCGCCATAAAGTTTTGTAGTTAAGCCCTAAGAAAGTTGTAGGAACATTTAATAAAG
>JABUQX010026108.1:40000-42308 GCA_015478945.1 Trachelipus rathkii
ACGAAAAAGGAGACTAAAGTGGGCGAATAAAGCGGAAAGAAAAAAGTGGGAAACCAAATAATTAACTACTGCGCTAAAGAACCTCCCTAACAGTGTAAAGACATTTATTAATTGTCTTTAAATTAGTATGTCTTTAATAAAATTGTATTGAACATTTTAATAAAAACTTTAGAATCAACACTTACGCATGACCACAAATTAGAATATTGTTGCAATTTTCTTTACACATGGCATGCAGTAGGCCATTTGAACAGTCACCACACGTTCCATTACAAAAATGTCCACAATCTAACGTCATTCTACAAATTTCAGTGCAAAGTGAATCAACATTGGTTCCTGGTAATTATAAATAAATAAATAAAATAAATAGAAAAATAAAATAATAATAAAATAATAAAACAATATATAAAAAAAGAAAAAAAATAATAATAAACAATATAATATTTTAAACTTAAAAAATTACCAAAATATCCAAAATACAAAATATAGCAGAAGTGTTTACAATTTAATTCATCATTCAAATAAAAATATTTTCAAATTTCAAAACTTCAAGTTTCAGGTTTAAAAATTTTCAATATTTCCCATAGTTCTCCTACAAACTTCCAAGAATAATGATGCTTCCAAAAATACTTTATAGGAAATAGGGAAAACATCGTTTTCTTTTGCTAATTTACTTTCAACATTAGAGAAATTCAGTTTATGAACCGTATGCAAACTGTTCTTTTTTATAATAGCCTTTTCAAAATAACTCTGCCTGAATCCCCCAACCCATCTAACAAGAGGAACCTCTAAACTGTAATATATTATGAAGCAGGAATAGAAGATGATCAGCAAGTGTTGGAGAAAGACAATTCCCTTTTCTTGTAGGTGATGTGCTATTTTGTTCTTTACCGTGCCACATATAGTTAGAATCATCTCTTCTGAAAACCTCCTGAGCAGGGATCTCCTCTCTCTCCCATGCTCAGTAACATATACATGGAACTCACAGAACACTCTCACATTCTTCCTCACCACCTTCTTTCTGGTTGCATTTGGCTAAGATATGTAGATGATATTTTCGCTGCAGTGCCAAATGCAACCAAACCACAAAACATTCTAGTAGATTTACATCCTCAAAATACATACATCCAATACGCGGAAAACGCAATAACACTATATATCTTTTTCTTTTCACACTCCAATAACCGATCACAACACAAACCCCTGGTCTACAGTATACAGAAACCCACCTCCAAACTTTACCATACATTGCACTGCCTGTCCAGTACCACAAAAATAGCTGCCCTCACTACCCTATATTCATGTGCTCAAAATTTAAGCTCAATTTATAGAAACAAGAAACTAATTCCTATAAACATACTTTTAAAAACTGAATTACCTCTCATAATTCTCACAGCTTATAAAAAACGAAAGGAAAATATTACCAAACAAACCCGACCTAATCCCCTACAAAAAAGACCTACATCCCTATACCCAACATCAACACACATAACATAAATAACCTCATCCCCCAGCACATATAGCTAGTACCGTCCAATAACATCCTAATCAAAAAAGTCCTCAAACCTTAAAAATAAAAAATAAAAAAAAACCTTTGTTTATACAAAAACCCTGCAACTCATGCAATAGAAATTACTACGGAGAAACAATAAACTTCAATAGGCCAAAATATCAACATAAATATGACCTCCTCACACACCAAGAAAATTCAGCACTAACACAACACAGAACAGCACACAACCACCAAATAAACATCAATAATATGTCAATTATCAGAAATATACACGATGCAAATAATAGAAAAATCACCGAAGCTTTCTACATTTACAACCCCCCAAACTTTAATAGATGCCCTGGAGATTGCAAAATAGATCCTATACAGAACCTAATCATGCAAAAATCATCTTTTTACAAAAGTTTATTAACAGACCAACCAACGAATCGGGGAGGATAGTCCAAAAATATCAATAATCACGAAGCAGTTCCATCTGAGCATTTGAAATAGGTCTAAATAAAGACGAAAGCTATTGCCGGGACTCGCTTTTTTAAAATTTTTAATGTTTGTAAATAAAGTTTTAAAGTGATGTGTAAAGATAAAAAAATTAAAATGTATGCAATTTTATAATTCATCTGCAATCAAGGGTCTTTCACGTATATAGCAATATTATAATGGAGTGCTTGTATTCCACAAATATATATATATATATATATATATATATATATATATATATATATATATGAAGTTATGCACGAAAACGAGCGTTTCACGATAAATGCGAAAACGGTTCATCTTAACTGAACATTTGAT
>JABUQX010026109.1:2500-28386 GCA_015478945.1 Trachelipus rathkii
TATAATATATATATATATATATTTATATATTATATATATATACTATACTATATATATAGTAATTATTTATATATATATAAATCTATATATATATATATATTATATATATATATATATAATACTATATATATATATATATTGTTGTGCGCGCATTTGCTTTTTAACATGGTTGGCAGCAAAATTGAGAAATTAATTGGAAAATTAGGGGGAGGGGCGCCAGTCTACAATTTTGCCCCGGGTGACAAAATTACCAGTTACATCCCTGAATTCGTAATCTACCTTTCTAGTAGATCAAAGAATGAATAAAATATTACCAGGAGAGAACATAAGTAACATTTTCAACTTTAAAATAAATTAATTTTTATATCACATTTCATTTATATTTTTCAAAAGGCTTATTTTTTAGAAGACCAACATTGGGTAGAAAATTCTTCTCCCATTCCTTTTTGTTTAACTAAGCAGATGACATCAAAACGTTATGTTTTAGGTCTTTCCTTTGTGGTTTTTATTGGCAATCGTCCCTTTAGTTAGCATAAAGTTTTACTTAAAGGCTTAGTTAATAGTTTTTAAAAAATTAACATTAATATAAGACCGAAACTACTACTGCTACTAGTACTACTACATTTAAGCCTTCTAGGAAAAATATTTGCTTCTCAAGATGAAACTTTAAATAAAAAAAAAAAATTAATATTGGCTTCGTAGCTTCACGACATTAGGCTGTGATTTATTGAAACTGATGATAATGGACATACAATATCACAGGATCCCAGTTTATTGGATAAATTTTTGCGTAACCTCGAGAATCCTAGGGACTCTTAACTTATGAAAAGGCAAGCGAAAGTTTTTGGTTGTGGCAAAATTAATTTAGGAATTAAGAAGGATTCTTCAAAGTCGAACCTGCGATAATATATCCAATAAGTGAAACAAAAATAAACTTTCCTTTTTGTTGTCGGGCTTTACCCAACAAGAACTATTTATTTATAGTTAAAGGCCGCATTTAACTTTCGATTGATAGTTGATAAAGTTCCAGGATTAATATTTACGTTCAATGATGCAAAAGGCACTGTAATTTATTATTATTTTATTATTATTTTATATTTATATTATTTATATATATATTATATATATTATGTATTAATATATATAAATATATATATATATATATATATATATTATATATTATATATATATATATTATATATCTATATATATATATATTATATATATATATATATCTATATATATATATATATATATATAATATATACTATATAATATATATATATATATATTATATATTATACTATATAACCTTCAATACAAAATAATTTTGCTAAAAATTGCAAAGGGAATTAAATGAAAAAACAAAAATATCAATTTATTATATGACGATTATACGAAATATAACTGGAAGAATTAAACAATTAGTTTATTTCTGTCTTTGTTGCAATCCATGATTGCTTTCTTTAATACGATTGGGGGAATTATTTTTTTGAATTATTTAGAGCTGTACGATTTGGGCTTTTCGAAAGGCTTGTGACTCATAATGGCTTTTAGAACTTCTAGATTTGGCCATTTTTTTCAGACTTTGACATATTTCTTCCAGATTTTACCCTTTCTACCTATGTTTTGGATCCATATATCCAAATTTTGGAGCCCTTCATACCAGGTTTTGGATCTCTTCAACTAGAATTTGAGACATTTCTTCAATACTGATGGTGAATTCTGGAAAACTTGATGCTTTTTTTTTCCTGGCTTTCCGCATCCATCCAGATTTGCATTTCAATACTAAGAATTATCAACTAACAAAATAATTGATATATGTAGCTAAAAGTTTCACACGATGACAGGTTCCAAGGATACTTCTCAAAAATTATATTTTGTTAAAGCTTCGAAGACATGAAATCACATGAATGTACATAGATCTACAGTACTATTAATATTTGGAAATCTTAAAAGTTTTCACTAGTTATTTTAATCCAATTTATAACCTAAAGTCAAAAATTATTTACAAAGTCTTCTATGCATTTGCGCATAAACATTATAACTTTCTATAAAATAAGAATCCTTCCATTACAAAGGAAACAAGGACATTACTACTTAATTAACATCAGAAGTAAGTATTTAAGTTGTTGTTTATTAATAAAAAATATGTGGTTGTAAACCCACATCACACACATATATTTAATATATATTATAATATATATATATATAATATATTATATATTATATATATATATATCATTATATATTATATATATATATATTATATATACCTATATATATATATATATTATATATTATATATATAATATATATATATATATATAATTATAATGTAGCAACTCCATTAACTTTGTAAAATTTTAATTTATGTTCGTACTTATGCTAAGATTTGGGCGAGCAAAATTTTAGCATAAGTCAAGTGAATACTATTGTCCTTTTGAGATACTCTTCAGTCAGGATTACCCAGTCCAGAATCAATTAATCAGAAGAAATAGAAGACTCACTCAAAGATACTCTCTCCCTGAAATCCTCCCGGCAAGAGATAAAATTTTAAGGAAAAGGCTGCGACTTGAATTTAGATCACAAATTTTCGCTAAAACGAAGAGTCAGGCAATTGTGGAAAACGCGCTGAAAAGGCTGTGACTATACCAATTCGCCTACGAAGAGAGAGTATCATCACAGAAGGGACTTTGTTACTTTACTTTCATTGAATATCTTTATTAATTTGTTTTGAATATAAAACATTTTTGAAATATGAATCTTTAAATTACCATCCTCTTATATAGGGTGCTTGCTCACAAAAGAATTCACCAACTTAGCAAGGCCTACCCTATATAATTGGTGAACCCGGGAAGAACACGCCATACTCAATCAACGCTTCTGAAAAACAAACAAAATGAAGAAAAAGAAAAAAACTTAATACTAAAATTATCAATCAGAACACTCCAAGAAAATGACTCAAGCAAACGATCATTATGATACGAACTCAATTTCAATTTTCATTTTATTTTTGGATTATGGTTTTCATCTTTTCACACTATCAAAGTTCGAGGATTCATCGCTAGACATAGCAACCTTCCTTTTTCGGCATGGATTTCTTTCATCATTCAAGTTTGGATTATGGGCAGAAACTCATTTTTGGATTCCACTACGAACTCTGATTCCTTTTCGAATTCTAAATGGTTCTGTGACCGCTCCCTTTTATGTATGAAGAAATGAAGAAATTTTTCAAATAAAGGACCTAAAAATTTCAAGCAACTTCACCTCTACATATGTAACTTCCCTTACGGTATGGATATTCTTGTCATCATTTAAGTTTTGGATTATGGGCAAGAAATTCATTTTGATTCCACTACGAACTTTGATTCCTTCTCGAATTCTAAATGGTTGTTCTGTGACCTCTCCCTTTTTATGTATGAAGAAATTTTTTCAAATAAAGAACCTAAAATTTCAAGCAACTTCGTTTCTACATATGTCAAGCAATGTTTTCTTCTGTACTACAACTTTGAAAACTACGTGCGCATTGAATCAAATCATGGATAAATTAGAACGCGCTTTCTAAAAGCCTTGTGCTTCAACGGTTTGATCGATGTGGCTTATTTAATTAACTTTGAATAATTTAATTGTTTCATATCCATAATTATGTAAAAATATTTTTGTATTTAAATGTTTGTATGTTTGTTTATATCTAACGGATATAACCAAATATGCTTATGTTTAAATGCCCCTTTTATTTTCTGTATATATATAACATTATTGTATTTTTATGTATTCAAATATTTGTATATATGTTTAGATCTTCGGATGTAACTAGTTATGCTCGTATTTGAATATTTACATTTCTTGTATCTATTTTGCCTTCAAATGTTTATATGTCTTCTATGTTGGACATAAATAGATATGTTTGCATTTGAAAGTAATTTAACTATGTATTTTAGTTATTATTTTTGTATAATTATTATAACATACTTTCTTACTCCGTGTTTTGCGCAGGAAGTAATGTAGCACTCCATTTTAATATTTTGTGTAAAAATTTTAATTTATGTTCGAGTACTTATGCTAAGATTTGCGCGAGCAAAATTTTAGATAAGTCAAAGTGAAATACTATATATAACGGTCATTTTGGAGATACTCTCAGTCAGTCAGTCAGTATCAAATTTATTAAGAATAGAAGAAAATCTCTCAAGATACGCTCTCCAGAAATCCTCCGGCAGAAGATAAACTTTAAGGAAAAGGCTGCGACTTGGATTTAGAGCACAAATTTTCGCACTAAACGAAGAGTCAGAGGCAATTGTGGAAAACGCGCTGGAAAAGGCTGTGACTAGCCAATTCGCCTACGAGAGAGAGTATCTCAACAGAAGGGACTTTTGTTACTTTTATTGCATTGAATATCTTTATTAATTATGTTGAATAAAAACATCATTTCCAATATGATTTCTAAATTACCATCCTCTTTTATAGGGTGCTTGCTCCACAAAAGAAGCCACCAACTTAGAAGTTAGCCCTATACATATATATATATATATATATATATATATATATATATATTATATATATATATTATATATAATATATATTATATATATATATATATATATATATATATATATATATATTCTTTATTATAAATATATATATATTATATATTAATTTTATAATAAAATGTTCTGTTGATACGAGAGAGGATTCCAGAAATGCTGGGATATGTAACAACGTCAGCACTCACTCCAGGTCATCAACGAAAGGTCACCAATGTTACGTTCAGGGACGTAACTGAAGTTTCAGAAGGCTGTAGTAACAAAACTCGTTTTCGGTTGTCAAAATCTATATTGAAACAATAAACATAATTAATATATTGTAAACTTTAACATTGATAATAACTGTAATATCATAACATTTAGCGAATTGTTTGTAATGAAACAGGTTATTTGGGACGAAATAAAGGAGCGGTTCCAGAAAGCTTGTTCAAGGCGATAAGATGGCGGGATCGATTGACCAATAGCAAACAAGGATGTGGTCACGTGAGAAGTAGGACGATAATACTAAAAAGGAAGAAAGAGAAGGTAATATAGCTCCCCTACGAACAGAGGAGCGTCGTGAGTGATTAAGGTGAAAAGCGAACCACTGGACGTAATGCTCGTCCATAACGCGATGTGGAACGTGGTGGACAAGACGGTAAGGTTGCAGTCGGAATCGGTTCTGGATTCGGAGGAGGAATCTGTATTGGAACAGGAGGCGGAGATGTCGTAGCGCGGGGCAGGAGGCGGAGATGTCGTAGCGCGGGGCGCTGAAGTAGCTGGCGAAGGAGTGACAATAACTGAGGGAGTTGGCAAAGGGTCAGGTTCGGTTGGAGAACAAGTTGATGTAAAAGGCAGAATGGGCATAAAGTCGATATTATCTTGCGAAGTAGAGGTAGATGGTGCGGGTGCCGAAGGTGGAGGAGGAGTGGTGGAAGAAGCGGGATCATGTTCGAAATAAGCCGGTTTGATCCTATCCACTGATATGTTTTCGCTTTTGCTCCCCTTCTGTAAGGTGAAAAACTTTCGATAGCGTTTTAATACGAGGAAAGGTCCGTCATAGCGGGCTTGCAAAGGGCTACGGTGTGAATCATGCCGAATTAATACGTGAGAGCAAGTCTCCAAATCCGCAGGCATGTAGGTTGGACGGGGAGGGTGGCGTGGCAAAGACGGCTTCCACGCCTCAGTACATTGACGAAGGCGAGCCAGGAAGGTGTGCTGGTTCGTAGTTTTTGGAGAGGGAAGTATAAACTCACCAGGTATTCGGATGGTGGAGCCATAGACGAGCTCAGCAGTTGAGCATTTGAGGTCTTCTTTGTATGAAGTTCTGATACCGAGTAGGACAAGAGGAAGAGTTTCGGACCAATTGTCCGGTGTTCCATGGGCCATAAGAGAGGCCTTTAGCTGTCGGTGGAACCTCTCTATGAGCCCTTGAGCTTGCGGATGGTAGCTGCAAGAGCGAAGGCGCTTAGAGCCGATTAGAGTCATAAGGTCCTTCCAGAGGTGAGACTCAAACTGCCTACCCTGGTCTGTGGACACGGTCGAGGGAGTGCCAAACCTGGCTATCCAGTTGTACAGAAATGCCTGAGCAATTGTCTCGCTGGAAGTATCACGCAAGGGAATGGCTTCTACCCATCGAGTGTATCGGTCAATGCAAGTGAGAATGTGGGTGAAACCATTTGAGGATGGTAAAGGGCCGACTAAATCAATGTGCACCTGGTCAAAACGTTCACCAGGGGGAAGAAATTGCTGAAGAGGTGCGACAGTGTGCCTGTGCACTTTAGATTTTTGACAGTTGAGACACTGCGTTGTCCACTGTTTAACATCCTTTAGTAAGGACGGCCAGACGAAATGCTTACCTATTTTAACTTGACTACCTTTTACCCTGGGTGCGACACGTCGTGAATGGTAATGAAAACACCTTTCTGAGCATGGGGGTTGGTTTACTGCCATAAAATCCGAATGACACATCCCATACAAAGGTGGAAACTAAAGTTGCAAGCGTTTTAAACTAGTAGTTAGTGAGGCGGGGGGAAAATAATCTCTTCGATGTTGCTGGCAGCGAGCAATTTCACAAATCATGCTGGTAAAGGTGAGATAGCGTTAATTCGGGATAGAGCATCGGCAGGAATGTTGTCTTTTCCTTTTATATGGCGGATATCAGTTGTGAATTGGGCAATGAATTCAAGGTGACGTGCTTCACGAGGGGACTGTTTCACTCTGGAAGCTGTAATGGCATGCGTGATGGGTAAATGATCAGTTACAACATGGAATTCCCGACCTTCTATGAAGTAACGGAAGTGCTTAATAGCTAAATAAATTGCGAGAAGTTCTCTTCCAAATGCGCTGTATCGTGTTTCAGGCGGCTGGAACTTTTTAGAAAAGAAAGCTAATGGACGCCATTCGTTATCAATAAATTGTTGTAACACAGCTCCAGCTGCGAAGTCTGAAGCGTCTGTGTTGATTCTAGTCGGGGCTGTGTCGGATGGAAATATAAGTAACACGGAAGAGGCAAGGGCTTCCTTGATGGCGGTGAAGGCATTAGTTGCTTCGTCGTTCC
Source organism: Trachelipus rathkii (assembly GCA_015478945.1). Lineage (NCBI taxonomy): Eukaryota > Metazoa > Arthropoda > Malacostraca > Isopoda > Trachelipodidae > Trachelipus > Trachelipus rathkii. The sequence continues at coordinate 9,584 of JABUQX010026109.1, forward strand.
AATCTACAGTGAGAAGCAGCAGAACCTTTACGTGGATGTTTAAGAAGTGCGTGAAGAGGAAGGAGAATTTTAGCAGCGGACGGTATAAAGCGATGTAGAAGTTTACCATCCCTAAAAAACGACGGAGTTGACGCTGTTTAACGGGTTTCGGAAACTCACGAATGGCTGCCACACGATCCTCAAGGGGACGTATACCTTCGGCAGAGATCGTATGTCCAAGAAAGGTTAGGGATGAAACTCCGAATTCACATTTGGAAGAATTGACACATAGACCAAATTCACTTAGTCTGGTAAAAACTTGCCTGAGATGTGAAGTATGTTCTTCCGGAGAGGCACTGGCAATCAATAAGTCGTCTATGTAGGCGAATACGAAGGGTAAACCACGTAATACTGAGTCTAGAAGACGTTGAAATGATTGACTAGCATTTCGTAAACCGAATGGTGTTCGAAGAAATTCGTAAAGGCCGAAAGGAGTGATAATGGCAGTCTTATGAATGTCTTCCGGATTGACGGGAATTTGAAAAAATGCGCTAATTAAGTCAATTTTTGAGAAAATGGTACAACCAGAGAGGTGGGATGTGAAATCCTGTAAATGAGGTACATTATAGCGGTCTGGGCGAGTGATCGCATTCAGGCAGCGATAATCGCCAGTCGGGCGATAGTCCCCATTCGGTTTGAGAACCATATGTAATGAAGAGGCATAGTCAGATTTGAAGGTCGGTATGATGCCTTCTCTAAGAGAAAGATTCAAATTCTAGCTTTGGCCGCTTTGAGTTTAATCTGGTGCAAGACCGTCGTGCATGAGAGAATTGGAGGTCTGCAAATTTCAATGTGATGAACAACATTATGTTTCACAGGAGGGAACTTGGAGACTGGAGAAAGAAGCTCTGGAAAATCGGTGATTAATAATGATTCAAAAACATTATTAGATGGAGAAAGATGTATGCCACTGATGGATGCGGATGCACGAATACAAGCGGATGAGAAATGTGTCTCAAAATCAATGATGCGGTTGTGATTCATGTCAACAAGAAGGTTGAAGTGGGACAGGAAGTCTGCACCTAATATTGGTAAAGTGACGTCGGCTATCGTGAAGTCCCATATAAAATCACGACGGAACGAGAGCGTTAAATGGAGTCGTTTGGTACCATAAGTGTTAATGGTTGTGCCATTGGCGGCGCGTAAAGAGCCTGATGGTTCTGGAGCATGAGTTTTTGCGAGGATTGAACGAGGAAAAGCGGAAATGGAGCTCCCACTATCTACGAGATAAGATAGTTTGGTGGATGGATCGTAGACACAAAGTAAGTTTGACGCTTTCGATACCACCCCGAGCGAATTTATGGAGTGGTGTTTAAGTTTAAATTCCCGAATGTACAAGGCTTAAGACATGACCGAGTTTGATCTCCAAAACGTTGATGATTTCTACAAACACCCTGTTGGTTATGTGATGGAAACTGAACTAAAGCCTGAGAATCAACAGGAGAAGAGGCGAATTGACGCGAAGGAGTAGGTGAGCGACGGTACGAACGTCGTTGCATAGTAGGAGAGCGAGAATTATGACCATAATTGTAAGCAGAATAAGTATTTGATGCATTGGGAGGGGGCTGGGGGTATGAAGGAGTGGGAGGAGGCTGGGGGTATGAAGGAGGTAGTGAATAAGGATGAGGAGAGGATGAAGGATGAGGATACTGTTGTTGAGGATAAGGATATTGTTGTTGAGGATAAGGATATTGTTGTTGAGGATAAGGAGGGGAAGGAGGGGGGGGAAGGAGCAGTGGAACGCGTTTCCAAAGCTCGCAATCTCGTAGTTAAATCCATTATGGTGTTCTGTAACACCTGTAGTTGTGATAAAATATAAGCATTTTCTGGGGCCGGTGGGTGCCGAAGTGCATTTACTGACTCACTCACATGTGAAGGTGACGCTGGTGGTAAGTTATTATTACCGGTGGGATCTATGATATGCGAAACTTGTGAAGGTATGTCTGCTGTCGGAAGAGGTTTCGCTTTACAAACCCTATCTGCATAAGTAGCGAGCTCTTGCAATGAACAGTTGGGATCGACCGTTGCTAAACGCAGTTGCATCTCTGTAGGAAGTGATGGCAAACGATCTCCAAGGGAGCCACCAGTCAAAAGTTTTTTTACTTTTTCAGCGTCGGTTTCTCCCAGCCGGTTTAAAAGTTCGGTTTTAAGTTGAGTATAGGGCTGGTTGTGGGAATGTAAGGAGGGTAAAACATCTTTCAGGCGCTGTAATACAGGAACAGGCAATATGTTCAATAGGGCTCTGAATCGTGCAAGTTCATTGGTGGATTCCAGCTGGAGCTCGAGTAATGTAAAGGTCAAATCGAGATCGTTGTTGACAAATTTTCCCGTGTAAGCGGTAGGGGTTTCCCTGTCTGAAGCAGGCTGTTGTGATATTACGTTCATATTTTCAGTATTTGCAGCGTCAGGAGGGGACATGTTATATAATACGATTGTAAAATATTTTCGAAAACAATACAGAGAAAAAAAAAAAAATATGCTTAAGATGCGATTTGCATACGCTAAATATGATATAAAATGTGGCCAGAGACCAAATAATAGACTAAATACTACAACAAGGTATACAATGGATGAGGAAAATATATAAGCGGCCTAAAATAATGTAAAAAAAAAATTATTTGAAAATGATAATTTGGGCTAACATTCACCCAGATATTATTTAAAATTTGTATCGTAATATGATATTAAATATTTATAATTATATAATAAATGGATTTCCAGCTTCAAGTTGCGGATCCGTGTGTGTTCTGTTGATACGAGAGAGGATTCCAGGAATGCTGGGATATGTAACAACGTCAGCACTCACTCCAGGTCATCAACGAAAGGTCACCAATGTTACGTTCAGGGACGTAACTGAAGTTTCAGAAGGCTGTGGTAACAAAACTCGTTTTCGGTTGTCAAAATTTTGTACCATTCGAGACAAAGGTTCCACAGAGGACTGATGGAGCATTAAACGTTTGTAATAAAATCACTGATGCTCACAAGATCAATATTCATAAGATTTGGCGAATTGTTTGTAATGAAACAGGTTATTTGGGACGAAATAAAGGAGCGGTTCCAGAAAGCTTGTTCAAGGCGATAAGATGGCGGAATCGATTGACCAATAGCAAACAAGGATGTGGTCACGTGAGAAGTAGGACGATAATACTAAAAAGGAAAAAGAAGAATGTCTGCTCTCTCTCTCTCTCTCTCTCTCTCTCTCTCTCTCTCTCTCTCTCCTCTCTCTCTCTCTTTCTCTCTCTCTCTCTCAATACTCTCTCTCTCTTCTCTCTCTCTTATATAATATATATATGCTCAGGATTCAGTTCAGTTAACCAAAGTTCGTTAGAATTTCCGTTGTCACTTGTGTTGGTTTGTTGGTTTTCTTGGGATGGTGAGACAGAATTGAATGGATATAAAATAAAATAGTTGTTATGGACAATGAGGTTAATAATGTCAATAATAGTAATAAATGTGTGTAATGGTGGTAATAAATAATAATAATAATTTTGAAAATTCTGGTATAATTTGAGCCACAAATTAATAGAATGAGCTTTAGAAATGATTAACGATCATTTGGTTCTTAAATATTAAAGTACAAACAAAGCTTGAATCTCATATACCAATATTTAAATACATTCAGCTTCATAACAATAAAAAAAAAAAAAAAAAAAAAAAAAAAAAAAAAAATTATTCAGCAATTAGTAATATTTTAAATCTAATGCATTCGAAATATCTATTAGCTTTAACATGACTATTTTGTTCCGCTGCGGTGAGGATTAACAATTTCAACCCTTGCAAGGTGTGAAAAGCAACCTTGACGCAGTACCTGCTGCCGTTTAACTGTGTACCTCCGTAAAGATATTTTGACGTTGTGCACTTCCTTTTGTAATGTTTAGAAGTCGAACTCTCGTCTTTTCATCGACAACGACCTTCGGATACGTCCGGCTCCTCCTTTCAACTTGACCTCTCGTGTATCCTAAATCATCTTGATAGCATCTTCTTCTATTTCACAAAGTTCATCTGATATATATATATATATATTTATATATATATATATATATATATACTATATATATATATTTTTTTATATAAATATATATATATATATATAATATATACTATATATATATATATATATATATATATATATATATATATATATATATATATATATATATATATATCATTGTCATCACCACTCACGGGCAGCGCCCGATTCAAGGAGGGGTGCAAACTCTAAAAGAACTTACAGAAGTGTCAGAGAAAAAGCCATATAGCCTATCAACCTAACGCAAATTTCACAGGAGCACATACGCAGGCTTTAAACTAAGGGGGATAAAAGGCAGGAAATACAGAAGATGGAAGAATATTTTACAGAACAGGGGTAGCTGGGAAGATGAAAGAAGGAAGCACTACAGCGAACAAGCCCAGAGTTGATAATGTCAACACAAATTTCATATGCAGACAGTGCCCTTTCTGACCTTGTGTTACGATGGCGTCGTAAAGATGGTGGCACACGAGTAGTCAGTTCATTCGGGCACTTACCAATAGAAAAAGAGACAAAGCTCCAAAGATAAAGGGTCAAGAGAATTGGAAATTACGAAGTAATTAATAAGTCTTTTAGCCTTTGATTTGACTCGACCCTATCCAAAAGACGGGTGAAACTTGAGTTCCCCTAGATATGGGAACAGTACTCCACACAAGAGCAGATGAGACCCTTGTATAATTGGAAAAACTGAGGAAAAAAAATTATCCCAGTCTAAATAGAGTTCCCAGCTCCATTGCGCCGCCCAGCAACTGTTGCGATATGAGGTTTCCAAGATATTTTTTCTTTATGTTAAGGGCAAAGATGTTTATATTATCAACAGGAGAAACGGGAAAAACATCGAAAGATAGGAAAGTTAGGTGTCCTTGAGATGGAGATTTGCAGGAGTGTAGTTTTCAAAGAGTTGAATTTCACAAGTTTGGTACGACCACATTGGGACATTCTATCCAGATCAGCAAGAGTAGAATTGGAAAGATTAAGATGAAATTCTAGATGCAAAAGAGAGAGCAAATTTTAAATGAGTAGAAGAATGGAGGGTCAAATCATCGGCATATGAATGGATAGAATTAGAAGAGCAACTGGGAAGATCGTTAATGAAAAGTAGGAATAGAGTATGGGATAAGACAGAACCATGAGGAACACCACTATTGGCAGAGAAAGAAGAAATCCTACAACAACAACAATGATATGGAGCGATTTGTATAGCTATATGTAAGCAGAGGAGGAGGAGGAAACCCAGCTAGGAGAGCTTGGAAAGCAGCGATGCATGCCATACCCCCGGTCACACGCTTTAGAAAAATCAAGCGACATCGCATAAGGTTCCCCATAGTTCCTAAGGGCAGAATACCATAGATCTGTGAGATAAGAAAGTATATAACCAGAAAACCTTGAGAGCCGAAGCCATATTGATAATCGGAAAGAAGGGAAAGGGATTTCAGATGATCTAAGAAATGAAAGTTGAGAGGAGTTTCAAAGATCTTAGACAGAATACAAGTGAGAGCTATAGGGTGATAGAAGGATTAAAGTGGCTTCCTTTTTCTACGGAATAGGTTGGACATATGAGCGCTCCCAACACAGAGGAAGAAAAGTGCTAATATTGAAGCAAGAGGGTATATGAAAAAGGGGCAGCGCCGCTAAGAAGCAAACTCCTTTAAAACTCTGGGAGAAATGCCATCCAAGTTGCTTGCCTTCTTAACATTCATAGATTTCGGGAACCCATGCATCTATCAAATGTGGTCTCAGGTAAAGGCATGGGACACCTGAGAGGAGGAGTAGGAAGAGGATTGCCAGAGTTAAATCAGAGGAAAACATTAGTATTAGCAACTGAACCATCAGAGCAAATAAGTGGAGGGAAGGCAGATTTACAGTTGTTTTTGACAAAAGGCCAGAAACGGTTGTCAGTAGAAGAGCCGAGGTGGTCAGCGCACTTTCGTTTTGAGTATCCCTGCAACGATTCCGAGCTGAATGAAAATTAGCGAGTGATAGGAGAACAAAAATTTTTCCACTACTGATATGCAATATCTCCAGCATAAATAGAGCGAAAACAAGAATGATCAAAGCAAGGATTGTGAGGAGAGAAAGATTTAGATGAAGAAGGGATGAACTTGCTCATTCTCTCCCTCATCAGCGATTACAGCCTCCACCTTATCGGCAGAGGCTGAAGAGTCTTCAGAGTCAAAGCAATAACTGCAGAGATAATTAGTGTAGAGGCTAAGCCCACAATCAGCCCGATTAAAGTGCCTATGAAGATTATGTTATATGTGCATGGGATGGAGCTTGTTAGAGTGAAAGCATTAAAATTAAGATATATGAGGTTGTGGTCAGATTTACTGATTAGAACGAAGGTGACGTTTTTATAGAGAGAAGGACTAGTGATGAAGTAATAAGTATAGATCAAGTGGGTTCAAGAATTGGTTGCGATGAAACGGAATGTATGTAGTCTTCCTAATTAGTTGCTCCAGATCGTTGAACGTGATAAATGATTCGTCTTCCCCTTCTCCCCTCCTGGATCAGTGTGAGAGAATCCCAACTACTCAGTTTTGTGTACATTGAAATACCCCAAATAAAAGACCTCAGTATTTGGGTGAGAAGTTGCAACAGTCTCGTAAGTAGTAGTATACTAATTAAAAAAAAAGGATGGAAATCTGTTCCTCTAGAAAAAGGAGGAAAAGCAAAATAATATTACATCGAAGTTAGTAGATTCGAGATTTTCGTGATGTGTTGTGTTACAGGAGTGTCAATGTTTTTATGTAGGCATATATTCCATCCTTTAGATGTAAAATATGAAATAAGTTATAGTTAGAAATATTAAAAGTTAGAGATTAAATCTTTAAGTATCTAGGTCTCAGACAAGAACAAAGGGACAGGATGAGAATTAGAGAGGTGATATATATATATTATATATACCGTATATATATATATATATATATATATATATATAATATATATATATATATATATATATATATATATATATATATATAATATATAATATATAATATACTATAATATACTATATTATATACTTACCATATATATATTATAATATATATTATATATATATATAATATTATATATATATATATGTATATATCATTAGTTTTTCTCTCCCCAAGACTGGGGTAAGGTGCGTAGCATGCATGGAGCAAGAAAAAGTAGAAGAATATGACGCAAGTCGAAAGAAAGCCCAACCTTTATACCCTTTAGTGAAACCTCGCCACAGTCAGGAAAAGCCACTCTAGAGCTTCACGGGACTGCGACGTACCCTCACTATGGCATCTCGTCAATGTAGGGTTCATAACCTTGCCCAGGTGGCCCACAACCATACCCCCTTCACAAAACCCCGCATTCACTCCTATTATGATACACCTTTCTTCTCGCTCTGCCAAACAACTACATTCCTCTCCTTCAGGCATTCTTTACTGACTCAATCCACTTTTTTCGGTTTCCCAGCCGGTCGATTTGCAGCACCCTCACCACTATTGTACATTGCCTTTAAATCTATACTGTACCTTTAATTCCAGACCATAGTTTCAACTACTATACATTACCCACAGATAATAACATACCTCATGTAAGACCCTAGCGCAAACTCAAGCTTAATCCTTTTACATCCTCCAAGGATTTAATTGCTCCAGCCACCTTCCTACCATTCACAACTTTTCTACTACACTCTGTATCATCTGTTCCATTTTCCTCTAACATATAGTCCTATAAGTAATAATAATGATCAGATACTAGTTTCCAATGTTGCTCACCATCCACATAACTTACACTGAGGATTGTCCTCCACTCACCAACCGATAGAGAGCTATTCTACTTATCTACGTTTACTTTCAAGACCCTCCCCTCCTTTACACACCCTTCCAAATCCCTCTACCAATGCTCTCAACTCTCTTAGATTCGCCACACAAAAACAATCAATTCACGCATATATAAGGTATGGGCTGCTGATGCGTCTTAAGGCAAGACGGAGTGAGGAAGTTGAAATTGACCAGAATCATCCCCCTTTCGACTGACGCGGAGTTCTACACACTATATATATACACCACCGAAGAGCTAAGTAAGTCTGCGCCACACACACATACTTCTGTATCATGATCTTTTTCCTAACCTCTATCATATTGAACATAATACTTTAGATAACCAGGAAGAATATACACATCCCTGCCTCACTATTAAATATTAAAATCCAATCACTTTCAACATAATCTTCTTACACACACTTTCACTAATCATCATATATACTTTTGATTCCATTCAGAAGCCTATCCGTACCTGGAGAAATAGTATACCACAGTGCTATGACCAGTAGAATAGTTCATGAGCACTCTTATCGGTAACGGGGAGTAAGTATAGTGATGTTACAGTTAGATGAGAGAATGTATATCTATATATTATATAATATATATAACTAATATAGTAGTATATATATACTTATATCATATATAATATATGAGTATAATATATATACTTATATATATATGTATATATTTTATATATATATTATATATGATATATATAAAGTAGTTATAATATATATATATAATATATATAATAATATATATATATTATATATATATATATATATAGGTATAATATATATATATTTATAGTATTATATAATAATATAAATATATATATATATATTTAATATAGTATATTATTATTATATATATAATATATATATTATATATATATATATATATATTATATATATAATATATATATATATAGATATAGTATATGTGTATATTATAATATATATATATATAAGTATATATATATATTATATGATAATATATATATAATTATATATATATAATATATATATATCATTATATATATAGGGTATATAATATAGTAGTAAATATAATATTAATACTATATTAGATATATATATAGTATATATTATATATTATATATATATATTATATAATATATATATTATATATAGTATATATTATATATTTATATACTATATATATATATACTATATCTATAATATATATATATTATATAGGCTATATATATATTACATATATATATAGTATATATATATATATATAATGTGTGTATATATATATATATATATAATTTATATATATATAATATATTAATATATAACTATACTATACTATTATTATATATAATAGTATATTATATACTTATATATATATATATATATATTATATACTATATGAATATAATAATATATATAATAAATATATAGTATATATATATATATATATAGTATTATATATATATATATACTATATATATATATATATATTAATTATATATATTATATATTATATATATATATATATAATATAATCTATATATATATAAGTATATATATATCTATAATATATATATAGTATATATTTGGAGGTGTACCGACGTAGTATCGGGTATCGGTTATCAGTAAGTAATCGGCATTGTTGATGGTATCGGTATCGTATCGGTTAAATGGCCGATACTAGCCGAGTACTTTCTATACTTTTTGGTGAAAAAATTAGAGAAAGATCTTTTAGATTCAATAATAAATCTAGTTCGATAAAGATAGTTATGTATAATTATGTTTTTTTTTTTCCTCGATTTCCTTTTTAACTTAGATTTTTTAGCGTTTCTCCAACTTGGTCTTTACCGTAAAATTTACCTATTTGGACAGCCATTATTTTAATTTTTATACAGAATTATCTACTTTTTTAGTTGATCAAAAGATAGTATTTTTTTTGTACGCAATTTCGTAGAGCGTGTGAGTGCGTGAGTGTCTTTAAACTTCTGGATTATTGAGAGTAATCTTTAGGATATTTGCTGTAAAATAGGGTTGTTTAACTCGGTTTTAAAATTTTAGGTTTTTAGCGTACGAATAAATATATTTTCCTCATTTCTCCTTTGGTTTTTTGTCTATTTGTTTCTGTCTGGTTTTTTTCTTCTTTTTTTTTTTTAGGTGAATTGGTGTGCGTGTGCGTGTGCGGTGCGTGTGCGTGTGATGAAATAGCAGATTTGGCACAAGCGTGGTTTTTCTTTTGATTTGACGCTCGAAACATTAATGGCTTGCACTCTAAGCTCTGCATCCCATGGAATAATACTCCTAACTCTAAACTAATTATAGCTCTTGTCGAGACCCAGATGGCTAAGAATTTCATCCTTCAAGCTCGTTTATATAATCCAACTATAACTTATTTTATTATTTCCGTTTGAAGGGTGGAGTATCTGCCTATGTAAACATATATAAACACTCCTAAAACAAGTCTCGAGAATCTCGAATCTCCTAACTTCGATCATTCGATGTTCTGTGGCTTAAAATCTTTTTTCCTTCTACCTACATATATCCTATGCTGTTCTGCTACTGTTCTCCTAACAAGAACAGATTTTCATGCCTTTTTTGATTTCCTTACTACTTCTCACGAGACTGAGTTATATCTTTCATCATCCATCACTGAGGTCCTTTATTTAGAAGATTTCAATGTACACAAACAATGAATTGTTGGGTTCCTCTCGTACTGATTTAGTTGGGGGGAAGTCGAATCCATTCACGTATTCTCAAACGATACTTGAGCAACAACTGATTAACATATACCTAACACACCATTCCGGATGCGGTGCGCCAGGACCGATTCTTGTGAACAACAACTTGAACCTATGTTTCACACTAGTCGTTCTCTCTATAAAACACCACTCGCCCCTATCGTAAAGTCTGACACAACCTTAATATCACTTAATTTTATATACTATTCTCTCCAACATCTTCATCCTGCCTAAGCGGCTTTCTGGCAACTTTTGACCATCGGGCCTGATGGGGGGCATTGGCGTTGCTTCCACCAACTATAATTCGAAGTGACTCGCGCGCTTTGACTCTTAAGAACGTTCACGATTTCTGCCCGATAAGTGCGGAACGTATATTGTTAATGGATGAGCAGGTTTCATTCCTTCTTGGCCTAAATCTTTTTCTCCTCAAAATCATGGTTCGATCGTGCTTGTTTTCCTGGGCCTGTCAGGCTAGAGACAATGCTTTTCTCGGGTGTGGAAAAAATTCTCGTTCCTCCTATCAATCTTGCCAATTTTCATTCAGTCTAGAAATTGTTTCAGGGATACTCTTCGACGAGCAAAGCGGACTTTCATTAGACGAAAGTGCCGCTGACCTCCTTGTTCTCCTACTGACAAATCTCTCTGGCCTCTTGCCAAATACATCTCTAACAACTTCTTAAAATTAATACTTTTCTCTCTTATTCGCTCTGATGATTCTGTTTGTTAATTACTACCAACTGAAAGGCAATCATCTCTTTGCCCTGTTTTCCTCTAATTTCAACCCTGGACGATTTCTGGCAATTCCTCTTCCTCCTCCTCCCTCCTCTCAGGTGTCCTATGCCTTTTACCTGTAGTCATTATCATGATCTGGCGTGACCATGAGCTGTCGGTGAGAAATCTATGACGCTAGTTTAGGCACAAAGTGCCGGGTAGGCCGATGGGCGAGTTGCGCACCTCTCCGAGTTTTGGAGAATGGAAAGTTTTTTGCTTCCGTGTCTGATCCACCCCTCTGTTCAACTATATCTCTATGCCTTGAATACTAGCACTTTCCCTCAATGTTGGCAAGCGCGCATAATTCAATCCTATTCCCGAAAAAATTGATGCTTGCTCTGATCCTTCTAGACTTTTCGCCCTATACGCTGCTCACACTGTGTATTCCTTTCTGAGCAGATCTTTGAGCCCTTCGTCAACTCTCACTTCTTAGATCAACTGGAATCTCTTTCCCTTCTTTTTGATTCCAGTACGGCTTTCGGTGCTCGAAGATCTACTGGCGATATACTTTCCCTATTTAACAGATTTATGGTTTTCGCCCTTAAGGACCTACGGGAGGAAAACGACTTGTGTGGCTGGCGCTTGACTATCCAAAGCATTTGACCGGGTATGGCACGCGTCACTGCTCTCCAAGCTCCCCTCCTTTGGTTTCCTTCTTCGTTTTGCTTTACTTATGTCTAGGCTTCTTTCAAATGCTCAATGTTTGGCCTGTTGTTGATGGGTGCGACTTCTTCTTTTTTCTGTCAATAAGTGGTGTTCCTCATGGTGCTTGTCTTTTATGCTCCTACTTTATTCCTGGCTTTTCATCAATGAATTCTTCTCACCTGCACATCTAACTCTATCCACCAATATGCCGATGACGTTGACCCTGTCATTCTTCAATTCATATCAATTCTGCTACCTCTTTTACTTCTAGTGAATTGCTCCGTCTTAATCTTTCCGATTCTATTCCTGCTGTTCTGGATAGAATTTCAGGGTTGGGCCGTCTCTCATGCTTGTGAAATTTAATTCTTTAAACCCATAACTTCTACAAATCTCTCTGCTCTAAGACACTTAAACTTTTCTCATCTCTTTTAACGGTTTCTCCGAGTTTCTCTGTTGACAAAATATATCTCTGCCTTGAACATAAACAAAAAATGCTTTGAAAACTCAAATCACGAGTGGTTGTCTAGGGCGGCTCTCAAAGAAAACTGGGAAGTTCTGTTTGAGTGGCGACGACTTTTTTCCTCTTCTCAGTTAACTCCAGCTATACAAGGGTCCTCATCCGCCCTTGTATGGAGTACTGCTCTATATTTGTGGGTGGGGCGGGGGCTCTCGTTTCATCCGGCTTTTGGATAGGCGTCGAGTCAAAGGCCAAAAAGGACTTATAAACTGTCCTGTACTTTCTAGTTACCTTGACCCTTAATATTTGCGGCGCGATGTTGGTGCTTTATCTCTTTTCTATAGGTACGGCAGCGGCAGGTGCTCGAGGCAGGTGTTCGAGGAAACTTACCACTCGCGTACCCACCACCTTTACTACGCCCTCGTAGCCAAGGGGTGCTGTTGGTCTGCGCATGAGTTTTGTGTTGATGTCGGTAACTCCAGGCTAGTTCTTGCGGTGCTTCCTTCTTTCTGCCACATCTGTTCTGTGGAATCCTCTTCCATCTCCTGTGTTTCCTGTTGTTTACCCGTGGGTTATCCTTTAGTTAAAAAAGAAAAAATATTAAACATTTGGCAACCTTTGCGCGTTCCCTCGGAGTACTCGAGCTCCTTCGTATTCTCAAAAAACGTTAATTATCGCAAGTTTCCAACATTTTTTAACTAATTTTTAATTTTTAAAATTTCATGATTTAATTACCATTAATATTTCATGATAACCATGTAGACTGATCCACATAAAATAGATATTGATTGACTGTACGGTTGGTATAGTTTTTTAATTACAGTTATGCGTCTTTTATCGGGATGCACTGACCATATATATATATATATATATATATATATATATATATAATATTATATATATATATTATTATATATATATATTTACATATAGTATATATATGCATATTCTATAGCAATTTAAATATATTACAATATATTTTATATATTTATATAGTATATACGGTATAGTATATATATATATATATAATATATATTATATATATATAATTATATATTATATATATATATATATATATATATAATATATATATATAATATTGCGTACGTTCAGGGACGTAACTGAAGTTTCAGAAGGCTGTAGTAACAAAACTCGTTTTCGGTTGTCAAAATTTTGTACCATTCGAGACAAAGGTTCCACAGAGGACTGATGGAGCATTAAACGTTTGTAATAAAATCACTGATGCTCACAAGATCAATATTCATAAGATTTGGCGAATTGTTTGTAATGAAACAGGTTATTTGGGACGAAATAAAGGAGCGGTTCCAGAAAGCTTGTTCAAGGCGATAAGATGGCGGAATCGATTGACCAAATAGCAAACAAGGATGTGGTCACGTGAGAGGTAGGACGATAATACTAAAAAGGAAGAAAAAGAAGGTAATATAGCTCCCCTACGAACAGAGGAGCGTCGTGAGTGATTAAGGTGAAAAGCGAACCACTGGACGTAATGCTCGTCCATAACGCGATGTGGAACGTGGTGGACAAGACGGTAAGGTTGCAGACGGAATCGGTTCTGGATTCGGAGGAGGAATCTGTATTGGAACAGGAGGCAGAGGTGTCTGCATCGGAACAGGAGGCGGAGATGTCGTAGCGCGGGGCGCTGAAGTAGCTGGCGAAGAAGTGACAATAGCTGAAGGAGTTGGCAAAGGGTCAGGTTCGGTTGGAGAACAAGTTGATGTAAAAGGCAGAATGGGCATAAAGGTCGATATTATCTTGCGAAGTAGAGGTAGATGGTGCGGGTGCCGAAGGTGAGGAGGAGTGGTGGAAGAAGCGGGACATGTTCGAAAAATAAGCCGGTTTTTGATCCTATCCACTGATGTGTATAGTTTTCGCTTTTGGCTCTCCCTGTCTGTAAGCGGTGAAAAACTTTCTGATACGCGTTTTAAATACGAAGGAAAGGTCCGTATAGCGGGCTTGCAAAGGTACGGTGGTGAATCATGCGAATTAAACGTGAGAGCAAGTCTCAAATCCGCAGGCTATGTTAGGTTGGGACGGGGAGGGTGGCGTGGCAAAGCGGCTGTCCCACGCTCTGTTACATTGACGAAGCGACCAGGAAGGGTGTGCTGGTTCGTGAGTTTTGGAGATGGGAAGTAAGAACTTCACCAGGATTCGGATGTGGTCCATAGGACGAGCTCAGCAGTTGAGGCATTTATAATGAGGTCTTCCTTGTATGAAGTTCTGATACCCGAGTTTAGGAACAAGAGGAAGAGTTCGGCACCATTGTCCCGTGTTCCATGGGCCCATAAGAGAGGCCTTTATGCTGTCGGTTGGAAACCTCTTCTCTGATGAGCCCTTGAGCCTGCGGATGGGTAAAGCTGCAAGAGCGAAGCGCGCTTAGAGCCGATTAAAGTCATAAGGTCCTTCCAGAGGTGAGACTCAAACTGCCTACCCTGGTCTGTGGACACAGTCGACGGAGTGCCAAACCTGGCTATCCAGTTGTACAGAAATGCCTGAGCAATTGTCTCGCTGGAAGTATCTCGCAATGGAATGGCTTCTGCCCATCGAGTGTATCTATCTATACAAGTTAAAATATGTGTGAAACCATTTGAGGGTGGTAAAGGGCCGACTAAATCAACGTGTACCTGGTCAAAACGTTCACCAGGGGGAATAAATTGCTGAAGAGGTGCGACAGTGTGCCTGTGCACTTTGGATTTTTGACAGTTGAGACACTGCGTTGTCCACTGTTTAACATCCTTTAGTAAGGACGGCCAGACGAAATGCTTACCTATTTTGACTTGACTACCTTTTACCCCTGGGTGCGACACATCGTGAATGGTGTGAAAAACCTTTCTGCGCATGGGGGTAGGTACGACCGGACGAGGATGTGCTGAAGAGACATCGCATAACAAAGGGGGAAAACCAAAAATTTCTACAGTTTGGATGTCGTAGGAGGAAGCACTAGGAAAAACAATGTCTTCGAGTTGCTGCAGACGAGCCATTTCGACGAAATCAATGTCAGGTAAAGGAGAGATGGCGTTAATTCGGGATAGAGCATCGGCAGGAATGTTGTCTTTTCCTTTTATATGGCGGATATCAGTTGTGAATTGGGCAATGAATTCAAGGTGACGTGCCTCACGAGGGGACTGTTTCACTCTGGAAGCTGTAATGGCATGCGTGATGGGTAAATGATCAGTTACAACATGGAATTCCCGACCTTCTATGAAGTAACGGAAGTGCTTAATAGCTAAATAAATTGCGAGAAGTTCCCTTCCAAATGCGCTGTATCGTGTTTCAGGCGGTTGGAACTTTTTAGAAAAGAAAGCTAATGGACGCCATTCGTTATCAATAAATTGTTGTAACACAGCTCCAGCTGCGAAGTCTGAAGCGTCTGTGTTGATTCTAGTCGGGGCTGTGTCGGATGGAAATATAAGTAACACGGAAGAGGCAAGGGCTTCCTTGATGGCGGTGAAGGCATTAGTTGCTTCGTCGTTCCAATCTACAGTGACAGAAACAGCAGAACCTTTACGTGGATGTTTAAGAAGTGCGTGGAGAGGGAGGAGAATTTTAGCAGCGGACGGTATAAAACGATGGTAGAAGTTTACCATCCCTAAAAAACGACGGAGTTGACGCTGTTTAACGGGTTTCGGAAACTCACGAATGGCTGCCACACGATCCTCAAGGGGACGTATACCTTCGGCAGAGATCGTATGTCCAAGAAAGGTTAGGGATGAAACTCCGAATTCACATTTGGAAGAATTGACACATAGACCAAATTCACTTAGTCTGGTAAAAACTTGCCTGAGATGTGAAGTATGTTCTTCCGGAGAGGCACTGGCAATCAATAAGTCGTCTATGTAGGCGAATACGAAGGGTAAACCACGTAATACTGAGTCTAGAAGACGTTGAAATGACTGACTAGCATTTCGTAAACCGAATGGTGTTCGAAGAAATTCGTAAAGGCCGAAAGGAGTGATAATGGCAGTCTTATGAATGTCTTCCGGATTGACGGGAATTTGAAAAAAATGCGCTAATTAAGTCAATTTTTGAGAAAATGGTACAACCAGAGAGGTGGGATGTGAAATCCTGTAAATGAGGTACATTATAGCGGTCTGGGCGAGTGATCGCATTCAGGCAGCGATAATCGCCAGTCGGGCGATAGTCCCCATTCGGTTTGAGAACCATATGTAATGGAGAGGCATAGTCAGATTTTGAAGGTCGGATGATGCCCTTCTCTAAGAGAGATTCAAATTCTAGCTTTGCCGCTTTGAGTTTATCTGGTGCAAGACGTCGTGCATGAGAGAATGGAGGTCTGCCAGAAGTTTCAATGTGATGAACAACATTATGTTTCACAGGAGGGAACTTGGAGACTGGAGAAAGAAGCTCTGGAAAATCGGTGATTAATAATGATTCAAAAACATTATTAGATGGAGAAAGATGTATGCCACTGATGGATGCGGATGCACGAATACAAGCGGATGAGAAATGTGTCTCAAAATCAATGATGCGGTTGTGATTCATGTCAACAAGAAGGTTGAAGTGGGACAGGAAGTCTGCACCTAATATTGGTAAAGTGACGTCGGCTATCGTGAAGTCCCATATAAAATCACGACGGAACGAGAGCGTTAAATGGAGTCGTTTGGTACCATAAGTGTTAATGGTTGTGCCATTGGCGGCGCGTAAAGAGCCTGATGGTTCTGGAGCATGAGTTTTTGCGAGGATTGAACGAGGAAAAGCGGAAATGGAGCTCCCACTATCTACGAGATAAGATAGTTTGGTGGATGGATCGTAGACACAAAGTAAGTTTGACGCTTTCGATACCACCCCGAGCGAATTTATGGAGTGGTGTTTAAGTTTAAATTCCCGAATGTACAAGGCTTAAGACATGACCGAGTTTGATCTCCAAAACGTTGATGATTTCTACAAACACCCTGTTGGTTATGTGATGGAAACTGAACTAAAGCCTGAGAATCAACAGGAGAAGAGGCGAATTGACGCGAAGGAGTAGGTGAGCGACGGTACGAACGTCGTTGCATAGTAGGAGAGCGAGAATTATGACCATAATTGTAAGCAGAATATTTGATGCATTGGGAGGGAGCTGGGGGTATGCAGGAGTGGGAGGAGGCTGGGGGTATGAAGGAGGTAGTGAATAAGGAAGAGGAGAGGATGAAGGATGAGGATACTGTTGTTGAGGATAAGGATATTGTTGTTGAGGATAAGGATATTGTTGTTGAGGATAAGGAGGGGAAGGAGGAGGGGGGGAAGGAGCAGTGGAACGCGTTTCCAAAGCTCGCAATCTCGTAGTTAAATCCATTATGGTGTTCTGTAACACCTGTAGTTGTGATAAAATATAAGCATTTTCTGGGGCCGGTGGGTGCCGAAGTGCATTTACTGACTCACTCACATGTGAAGGTGACGCTGGTGGTAAGTTATTATTACCGGTGGGATCTATGATATGCGAAACTTGTGAAGGTATGTCTGCTGTCGTAAGAGGTTTCGCTTTACAAACTCTATCTGCATAAGTAGCGAGTTCTTGCAGTGAACAATTAGGATCGACAGTAGCTAAACGCAATTGCATCTCTGCAGGGAGTTTCTGTAGGAAGAGATGACGAACAATGTGTGTGCAATTACCTACAGGAGGGCCGTCGAGAAGTTTAGACATATTAGATTAATAGAACTGATGGCAACGCATCTCCAAGGGAGCCA
Organism: Trachelipus rathkii; assembly: GCA_015478945.1. Lineage (NCBI taxonomy): Eukaryota > Metazoa > Arthropoda > Malacostraca > Isopoda > Trachelipodidae > Trachelipus > Trachelipus rathkii. The sequence continues at coordinate 27,763 of JABUQX010026109.1, forward strand.
CCATCAAGAAAGTTTTTTTTACTTTTGTCATGCGTCGTTTTCCTCCCAGCCGGTTTAACAGTTCGTTTTAAGTTGAAGTCTATGGGCTGGTTGTGGGAATGTAGGAGGAGGGTAAAACATCTTTCAGGCGCAGGTAATACGATGGTTATTTTATCATTGTGTCATATTATGTTCATAGGCTCTGATCGTGCAAGTTTCATTTGTGGGATTCCAGGCTGCCGAGCTCGAGTATTAGGTATAAGGGGTCAAATCGAGAATCGTTGTTTAACGAAATTTTCCCCTGTAAATGCGGTAGGCTGGTTCCCCTGTCTGAAGCAGGCTGTTGTGATATCTACGTTTCATATTTTCAGTATTTCTGCAGCGTCAGGAGGGCACGAATACCGTTGATAATATTTATTAATACGACTTGTACAAATATTTTCGGAAAACAATTAAGTTACGGAGAAGAAAAAAAAACACAACAAAAAAGAAAAAATTAATAAACTTTGAAGAGTGCAGCGAATTTGCACATTACACCAGCTCCCCCAATATATTATAAAAGAAGCGTGGGTCCCAGACAAATAATAGAAACTAAATACACACAAGGTATACAACGATGGATGAGACAAGGAATAACTGATTATA
>JABUQX010026110.1:0-30000 GCA_015478945.1 Trachelipus rathkii
AATCTAGCTTGGCAAAATAATTAGCAGTTACATAGGTTATGTTTTTTTTTCCTCAATTTCCTTTTTAACTTAGATTTTTAGCGTCTCCAACTTGGGCTTTAGCGTAACATTTACCTATTTGGACAGCCATTGTTATAATTTATACAAAAGATTTATCTACTTTTCTAGTTGATCAATAGTATTTTTTCTATTATTTTTGTAGTAATTTTCTGAGAGCGTGTGAGTGCTCGAGTGTTTTAAACTTTAAGGATTATTCATATTTTACGGATATTTGCTTGTAAATAAGTATCCTCCATCCATGCAGAATTTTCAGGTTTAAATTTAGGTGTTAGCATACAAGTATACTTTTTCCTCATTTCTCCTTTGTTTTTTGTCTATTTATTTCTGTGTCTTTTGTTTTGTTTTTTCCTTTTTTTTTTGTGTGTGTGTGTTGCGTGTATTATAACATATTTCCAGAGCTTTGGCTTTCTTTTAGCTTTGACCAACATCAATGGGATTGCATCTAACTCTGCAATTCATATGGAAATACCAACTCTCTAAACTCTAACCCTTAATTTTATGCTCTTGCCAGAAGACCCCAGATGGCCAAAAAATTCATCCTTCAACTGTGTTATATATCAAACTATCAACTTATTTTATAATTCCCGGTCTTGCACCCGCGGTGGAGTATGGGGAGCCTATCGTACATATAAACACACCTAAACACGATCTTAGAATCTCGACATCTCCTAACCCTCTATGTTCTAGTGGCTTAAAATCTTATCTTCCTATCTTTACCTACAATAATCTTATGCTTCTGTTACTGTTCTCCTAACAGAACAGATTTATATGCCCTTTTTTGATTACCTTACTACTTCTCACGAGACTGTTATATCTTCTCATCCAAATACTAAGGTCCTCAGTTTAGTGGATTTCAATGTACACAACACTGAATTGTTGGGTTCCTCCCATACTGATTTAGGTGGGGAGGAAGCCAAATCATTCAGTTATTTCCTCAACGATCATTGAGCCAGCACTACTAAATAACTACAACACCATTCCGGAATCCGTCCTTCAAGTGATTCTTGAACCACACATTGACCTATCGTTTCACCAACGAAGTCATGTCTCTCTATAAATACACACGCTTCTCTACCTATCGGTAAAAATCTGACCACAACGCTTGTATATATATCTCTTTTATTTTATAATTCCACTTTCCTCTCAACATCTCCATTCCTGCTGCTATGCAGTTTTTCTGGGCCACTTTGATCGGGCCGATTGGGGGGCCATCATGCGTTCGTGCTCCTTCGGTAACTATAATTGGAGTGACTGCTTTGACTCTGAAGACGCCTTCAGCTTCTGCCGATAATGGGGGGAACTGTACATTGTTCGGATGAGATAAGCAGGTTTCATTCCTTCTCTGACTAGAAGCTTTTTCTCCTGCCAAAAATCCATTGTTCGAGCGTCGTTGCTTGTTCATCTGGCCATTCAGGGCTAGAGACACTGATTAACTTGGCGTGTTGAAAAACTTCTCGTTTCCCTGCACTCTTGCCCCAATTTTCATCTCAGCCGTAGAATCGTTTTGCAGGATCACTCTGCGGCGAGCAAAGGGACATTCAAATTAAAACGAAATGGTTGCTGACCTCCTTGGTTCTACCTACCGGCATATCTTGGTCTGGCATCTCGCCAAGAACATCCTCTAAGCAACTTCTGTAAATCATCTTCCTCACCTCATAGTTCGGCTCCTGATGTTTCCGTTTTAATACTCCAGACTGGAAAAAGGCGCCATTATCATCTCTCTTGCTTTGCCGACCTTTTTCCTTCTAACTCAACCCTGGACGATTCTGGCAGCCTCCTCTCCCTCCTCATTCTCCTCTCAGGTGTCCTATGACTTTACCTGTAATTTCATTTTATCGGGTGCATGGGGCTCCTGAAATTTATGAACGTAGGAAGGCGGGCTATGCCCCGTTGATGTCATGGTACTCTCCGAGTTTTGGAGGGAAGTTGTGCTTTTTTTTTCCGTGTCTGACTCCGTCCCTCGTTCAACTTATTCTCTAGGCGCTCAAGTATGTAGCACTTCCCTTCAGTGTGAGGCTGCGCGCCTATTTCCAAACCTCTAAGTCCCGATAAAAAGGATGCTGCCTGATCTTTCGTTTAAATAATCGCCCCCTATAGTCTCTAACTTGTATTCTTTCTAAGATCTTTGGAAAACCCATCTCCAACTCTCACCTTCTTAGGATCATCTGGAAGTTTCTCATTCCTCTTCCGAATAAACCCGTACGCGATTTCGGCGCTCGAAGATCTGACTTGGCGAATACTTTCTATTTAACAGATTGAGGGTTTTCGCCGCTTAGGAACCACGGTTAGACTAGTTTTTTGGTGTCGCGCTTGACATATCCTAAGCATTTGACCGGGTATGCCTTGCACACTGCTCTCCAAGCCCCTCCTTTGGGGTTCTCCTTCTCTTTGCTTACTTCATGTCTAGCTTTTCTTTCAAATCGCTCAATGTGGCTGGTTTATTGATGCGGGCGACTTTCTTGGTTCTTTGGTTCACAAATACTTCTTGATGTCTTCCTTCCTACTTTATTCCTGCTTTTTCATTAATATCTTCTCACCGCTGCACATCTAACTCTTATCCACTTATATGCTTGAATGACTCTTGACCCTTCCTTCCATCGACCTCATTTGCATTCTGCTTTTCTCTCTTTACTTCATTATGAATATGCCTTTCGGTCTTTAATCTTCTTCTGTTCTATTCTCGGCTGCATCTGCGATAGGAATTTCCAAAATGAACACTTGACTTTAGTGAAATTTAATGCTTTAAAAACCTAACTTCTACAAATCTCCGCTCTCTAAGACATTATCTTATTACTTTCCTATCTCTTGTTGATGGTCTCTCGTTTCTTTCTCGTGACAATTTGTAAAACATTCCTTGCCTTAACATTAAAACAAGAACAAAGTGTATTGAGCAAAACCTGCAAAGTTCCACAACGGGTTTTTGGGTAAGCCTCAAAGAAACTGGCGAGTTCTGTTCAGACTGCCAGGACTTTTTTCCTTCTCAGTGTATTACTCCAAGCTATCTGCAGCGGTTTTCATCCACCCTCTGTATAATAGATTACTGCTCTCATACTGGAGGCTCTGGTTTCACCCAGCTTTGTCGATAGGGCTCGAGTTCAACAAGGCCAAAGTGGGACTGGTTTTAAAGTTGTCCTGTTCTTTCCTAGTTCACTTGGACCGCCCTCTATATTTGTGCTCCGCCGGTTGGTGCTCTTTATAATCCCTTTCTATAGCTATCTGTAGCGGCAATTGTCTCGAGGAAACTTTCCACTCGCATACCACCACCCCTTTACAACGCCCTTGTAGCACAAGCGTGGTTGCTGTGTCGGCACAATGAGTTTTTTGTGGATTGATAATTAATAACTCCGAGGCTTATTGTTTTCGCTCGCTGTGCTTTTCTTTCTCTTTCTGCCACTCGTTCTGTGGAATTTCTTCAATATATTCTGTTTTTTCCTTACTAAAAATTTAATCTCCCTTATTTAAATTTCTAGATCTGCATGCCTCATCTGCGTTTAATATAGCCGTATAGAGATGAATTTTTGAGGCGTTCCAACACCCCCTCCTTGAATAGGGTTCTGCCTTGAGTGGCGGTGGTTACAACATGTGTAATGATAAAAAAGAAATAAATAAATAAAATTAAAAGGTCTCAATAAGGGAATTCCTTTAAGCATGCTGGAAACCCCACAAAGAAGTGTCTATCTCCGGCACGGTGCAACACTTTCTAGAATCCATTTCACAATAGCATTTAACCTTTGAGGGGCTTGCTCCGCTTGATTCAAAAAAAAAAAAACATTCACAGAAGTGGGGAAGCCGCCTTATCTGCGACCCCTGGCAACAGCACTGGTAGTGACGATGGTGACTTTTCAGCAAATAAACCTACTGAAGAAGAGGATTTGGATATGTTAGACTTGGATAAGTTCATGGCCGAATTGCCATTGCATCTATTCACTTTCAAAGGAATCACACCAAGGAACCTCATCATGAAAAACTGAAGAGACAGTCATCAAGGAGCCAAGATAATTCAATTTGCAACATGTGAAAGAGGAGATGAGGCTCTACGAAACCATGGAGATGCTGCCTACCAGAAGAGACATCCCTTTCACTGTGGCGTGGCATTGTAAAATCGGGCCACGGTTTTGCTATTATTATCAGTGCTTGCAGGCCACAATAATTATCAACACCTCCTTCATCAGTCTAAGCGCGAGCGGTATGTATTATGTAGGTAGGAATGTAATTAACACCCTCAACAAAGGCAACAGGCTCTCGCAAATACTACTAGTGAAAGCTTAATTGTTTTGCATCACAATTTGAGTTTGAGTATTGAATGTTATATATCTTTATCTTAAAGGAGATGTCATATGTCATGTTTTAGTAATAGCGTTTTTTTTTTTTATCTTTTCAGACTCATTAATTGAGGTCTCTTTTTTTCCAGTATTTTTATTCTTTATATTGTAGCTAGTTAAAGAATTCTTGTTCTTGTATGATTTTGGTAATCATGTTAAACGATAAAAGCTAATAGCGTAAACTTTGTTAATTACTTATGTGAAAATGGAAATGGGCAATATTTTTTTAATATATCACCATTATACCATAAAAAGTATATTAATATTATATTTGCATTTATTATTCCCATTAAATACTTATTTTAATTTATAATATACACATATGTTACGTTGCACAACCATGAATATGAAATATTAAATGAGCTAAGGTATTCGGTTGTAATTAAGGCAATGCCAATCTTGAGTTGCCTAGCAGTACAAAATATTTCATAACTTTAATTACTGTGTATTTATTATATTTATTAAAGTATCGGTATCATATCGGCACCTAAAAAAATAGTAGTATCGGTTATCGGCCTCTTTGTCTCTGGTATCCGGACATCCCTAGTATATTTATATTATTATTATTATTATTATTATTATTATTATTATAGCACCTTTCTCTATATTACCAGTGGCTCTAATTACTACCACTACTAATCCTTAGTACACTTTTTTTTTTTATACTTAAAAGAATTATTATATTATTATTATTATTATTATTATCTTTTTATTATTATGATTATTATTATTATTTTTATTATTTTTTATTATTATCTAATATTATTATTATCATTTAATATTACTATCTCCTATTATTATTATCATTTGTTGTAGACATCCTCTTTTCTCTTCTTCCCCACATCTTCCCCAAGATGTATGCTGTGAGGTTTAAATAGCCATCTCCCAACAACCATGTTTAATTTTTTTCATTGGTTTATATTAAGTCTAGGATTTTTATTTATGTCCACCCACTTTGATTCCCTTCACATCTCTATTTTGGTGGTTCCATAGGGTGGAATGTGGAAACTCAGTACATTGCTTTTCTCTTTGGTTTATTTCTGTTTTTCAGCCACATTCCCCACTTATCTGTAGTAGCGTCGGGTGGGGTGACCGGGCCCGGCTTTTTAGAGGGGTGATTCGGTCCACTCTAAATAAAAAAAATAATCATAAAATTTTTTTTTTTTTTTTTTTTCGCTCCAACTTTGGCTCTACTTGACAAGTTTTATCTTAGATTTATACTTTAATTCTAGAAACTTTTTATTTTTTAAAAGTGGTTATTAAAATTAGGGTACAAAATGCCCCTTCAATAAAATTTGGAGGATTTGAAAAAATTTGAATTTTTTTAAATTCCGTTATTAAAATGAAAAATTGTGGATGGATTTTAACTCTTTTTTCAGTGATATACACTCCGATGGTCATGTTTAGCTCTCTAAACTGGCCCAAAGTAAATTTGATTCCAAAACCAGTATTAGTGGCAAATCATTTGTTTGGCCTAACTTGTCGATTGCACCCCTCCGTAAAAAATTGATTGTCGAAGGCGTGAATCGGGATCCACATTGTTTTTCGCTATTTTACGTTGCTTATTATGATCATTTTATTACATAAAAATATAATTATTTAAAGCTAATAAATAGTTAACGTATATTAAGTAAAAATTAAAATAAAAAAATTAAATTTATATTAAAAAATACAAATTGCAAAAAAGTCGTTCAAAATTTTTTTGAGCGGAGAGGTTGTGAATCGGACCACCCCGTATTTTTTATTTCTGTATTTTATGTATCATTATTGACATTTTATTTACTTATTACGAATTTTAATATGATAAATAATTATTATATTAAGTAAAAATTAAAATATATATATATATATAAAATTGAATTTATACTAAAAGAGGATTTTAAACACAGATGGTCCATTCACCCCTCAATTGTGCTCCGATTCACCCCTCCGAAGGTGGGGGTGACTGAGCGTTATTTGTCAAACTATTAATTAAAATCTTAACAATTTTTTTTGTGGGCTTATGACCTACTATAGGGCCTGGATTTTCAGAAGAAATTAAAAATTCCAAAAAAGTTTCATCTAGAGGGAAAGTCGGGAGACGAAGTTATACCTAAAGTGGTCCACGTCCACCCCGCCCGACGCCTATTTAATCTGTTTAAACTTTATTGTAATAAAAGATCTTTATACCTTCAAAAATATTATGAATTTGCAGGTGAGATATGGGGTGGCGGGGAGTATGTTGTGTAAAAGGAAGACAAGTTACATGGAAAAAGTGCTAATCAAGTGGTACAGAAGAGGAAAAAGGTTGGGAAGCGCTGATCTATACCATCAGAACCTACAGCTTTACTTGGGTCAATATGATCCAGTAAAGATTTAATTTCTTTCACATCAAATTCATCCTTGGTAACTCCATTTATTAAGTGCATGTGCAGAACTATTAGGCTCTAATACTATTATCTAAACTTGTCCCCATTAAACATTGATGTAAATAATTATCTGTGTTTTTAAAATGTTTACCAATGACCAACTCCTTATCTGAATACTAAATTTTCATCAATCTTAATTGGACCAATTGTCCTATTCCTACTTTTAAATTTTTAAAAGCTGAAAAATTCTTCAGGTCTTTATTCCTTATTACTATTTCTTGTTAAATTAATTTCTGCCTCTTTCTTTTCATTATTGGACTGTTTTCTTTTCATTTTCATTTTATCTTATAATTTTTCTAAATCTTCTTCCCCCATTACTACCCTTGGAATATTTTAAGAACATCTCTGCTTCTTTCGATCAATTTCTCTCATCACTCTCCACGCAAATAGGCTCATCTCTTTTTGCCTATGTGTCTCTTAATGGGTCTATGTTTAAAACATACTGACCGAATATTCACCAAAAGTTGCTTGAAATGTTTCCCCTATGATAAAGCAATTTTGGTCTTTAAATTTCTTATCACAGTCAATTATATAGCAATACGAAGCAAGTCTCAAAATTTGGTAAAATCTCCATTTCGGAAATCTAAGATTGTTTCCTTATTTAACTTGCAATTTGGGCCCGGACACTCAAATTCACTATTAATCTAATCATATAGGCATGCTACAAGAGGTTCATGAAACTTCTCCTCAACTCAAACTCCATCCATCATACTTTCATCATTAGTTAATATTACCATATGTATAACAGTGCTGTGTGTCTTGTAGGTTCATGGACCATCTGGCTCAATATGTGGTTGTATACGATATTATTTAAATAGAGCATTTACTTCTATGTCCTTATAGACCAAAGGAATCCCACTGAATTCGCCAGGAATTAAAATCCCCCATTATTTGCCTATTGTTATTCCTTTTTCTTTACTGTGACATGTTATCTTGATTTATATTACCATTTCCACATCTAATTCTTCACACTGGTCAGGAGGTCTATAAATGGCCCCTACCCTGTACGATTTATTATGCATATGGATAGCTACCCACACAGATTCAAATTGTGATTAGTTTTAATGTCAGTCATTAACACAGATTGAATATTGCTTTTTAACATAATTCACCACCCACACCTTCTTTCCTTTATGCTGGTATAAATAAAATGAATATCCATCTATTTCATTTTCCTGAAGAGAGTTTCACTGATTAAGACATTATGAATATAGAGACAGTAAGAAGCCACATGAGCCTGTCGAGACTCCCAGTCAACCCACTAACCAGAACATGCGCTTCATGCAAATCCACAAGTGCACCCTAGGCGCTTGTCAATTACTTAAACTAAAAAATCCCACCAATTTGGCTTAGTCAAAAAATAATGAACGTATAATATTATACTGTTACAATACTAATTTATAATATGTCCCAGACCATTCCACATTGCATTAATAATCTAAGTTATGGTCACACATGCAGTCTAACTTTAATAACTACTGTAACTAAAAACCCGCCAATTTGGCTTCATCTAAATATATTACATCTCCAGGCAGAATCAAGTAAGTAAGAGAATGTTGAATATCAAATGCTTCTGCACAAATGTTCATAATCCTAGAAATAAAAAAGATGAGCTGATTAGTTATACCCTTGAGGAGAATCTAGTCATTATTTGCATTATTGAAGAATGGGTTAATGAGGAATTTTTTGGGGAAATCTTTCAAGAATACAAAATAGATGGTTATTCATTTTACTAATACCCTCATAGTGGAAATAAAGGTGCAGGCATAGTGCTTTATGTTAAAAGCAAAATTCAATCTGTATTAATGACTGACATTAAAACTAATCATTGTTGAATCTGTAGTTATCCTTCTGCACAATAAATCGTACATAATAGGGGCATTTTACAATTTTATAGACCTCCTGATCAGTTGAGAATTAGATGCAGAAATGGTGAAAGAAATTGAGACAGCATGCCACAATAAAGAAAAAGGTATAGTCATAATGAGAGATTTTAATTTTCCTGACATTCAGTGGAATTCATTGTCTGATATGAATAACAGAAGTTCTGTACTTATAAATCGTATACCAGACAACTTTTAGAGTCAAATGTAACCATTAACCTACAAGACATACTGCCATGTTCGACTTAGTACTAACATATGTTGAAAGCATAGTGAATGAAGTTAGTATCAAGGAGGAGTTAAGGATTAATGACCATATAATTAGATTTAATATGAATGTGATATCCAGGCCCATATTGCAAGTTAATAAGGAAAAGATTTTTAAGACTTCTGAAATGGTGTTTATAGAAAATTTTATGACATGCTTAATATACTTGACTGGGATAAGGAGTTTAAAGACCAAAATTGTTTTATCATGTGAGAACTTTTCAATCAAATTTTGATGAACATTCATTCAGTCATTATGTTAGATTAATATATTACGGTACCCAAGGGTAACCTGTTTGGTGGAATAGAGAGATAAGATAGAAAATCAATGAGTGAAAAGGCGAGATGTTATTAAAATATTCAAAGGTGTGAATTGGGGAAGATGATTAAGAATATATATAGGAAAATAGAAGAACTTAACAAATCAGTAAGGAAGGCAACAAGAGAGGCCAGAAATGTACACTTACAAGGAATAGTATAAGAATCTGAAAGAAGTTCTTTCTAGCTTTATACAATGTTAAAAGTAAGAATAGGGAATGGTCCAACTTAAAATTGGATGAAAATTTTAGTGAGTTAGATAGGAAATTGGTCAACATTTTCAATGCTTATTTTGCTTCAGTGTTTTCAATTGAGGAAAGATTAGATAATAGTTTGGAGAATGCTTAAGTTCTTCGAGTATGCATGTAACATAACAATAGACTTATCAGGAATTTGAATTTTGATGGTAGACAAGATATAAACACGTTTATAATCATATTGACCCAAGTAAAGCTGCAGACCCTGATGGTATATAATTGGTAAAATTCTGAAAGAGGGTAGTACCAGCATTGGCAAAAGGCACTGTATTTGATTATTAAGCGCGATCTATAACATTTGATGAGGTACCAGAATGACTGGAAAAATGGCATATGTTGTGCCTATTTATAAAAAGGTAGTAAGGAAGCTTTTGGGAACTTATAGGCCAGTTACCTTAACATCTCTGGTTGTAAGGTTCTTGGAAAAGTTAATGAAAGATCATATAGAGAATATTATAGAAGATGACAAGGTATTGGTCTGAACTCCGCGAGCATCGGTTCAGAAAAGGATAGGTCATGTAGATCAAAACCTTTCTTAGAATTTATGAAGTACATTACTGAACTGCATCGACCTAGGAGATCCAGTTGATATTGTAATATTTAGACTTTAGTAAGCTTTTGATAAGTCCCACATAAGGCTGATAAAAAGTTATTGCAATGGTATAGGTGGGGTGGTACATGGTTGGATTAAAGAGTGGTGTGCGATAGAAACTGTGTAAATAAATGGGAATATCAAAAAAAAAAATCATGGGAAATAAGTAGAAGAGTAGGTGTCCATCAGGGTTCAGGTGCTGGGGCCATAATTCGTTTCCTTAATATATTATAAACCTGTTAGACCAGGGACTTTCAATTAGAGGTTTCTAAGTTGCAGATGGATACTCAAAGTGGGCCCCTCAGTTAGGAATAGTGAAGGATTCATAAAGATTCAAAAAAATGATCTTGATTAACTTCTTGGGTGGCAAGATAAGGGCATGAAATTTTCGAATAGTAAAAAGTGTAATGGTTCTTCCATAGGTTACTCAAATAAAAGTTTTAGACTGATCAGATATGAATGGGTATCTGGCTTGAGGTCTGTGACCAGAAAGATTTAAGGTGTGATTATAAGCAGTAATTTGAAAGTAGCTAATCAGTGTTTGGAAGCCAGAAATAAAGCTAATATTAATGGCTGGGCCATACATAAATCGCAATGGTGTTTACAAGAGCAAGGAAGTAAATTGAAAACATTAGGATTAGGACATTAGGAATATAGAGACAGTCAAAAAGCACATGGGCCTATCGAGACTGCCCCAGTCACACTACTCCCCAACATGCTCAGCAAATCCACCAAAGCACCCTAAGGGCTTGTCATTTGTTTTAGACTACAAATCACCCAATTGGCTTGTCAAGAACTAATGATATATAAGATAATGATACCCCAACCATGCCACAAGTGCATTAATAACTAAGTTATGGTCACACATTCCATCTAACAATAACTGCTACATGACTAAAACGACGCCAATTTGGCTTTTCGTCAATATTATTATAATGATACCACATTGATATAAAATATGAGCCTTTGGATATTGGAGAGGATGATACATCTGAGTCACACTCAACAACATCCTCTGGCAGACTATTCCAAAATTTAAAACAACTCCATTACTGATGTCAATGCTTTCTTATATAAGATGGCATGGCTTTTCTTCTTAATTTTCTTATTATGCCGCCTGGTCGCCTGTCCATGTTCTACTATGAATTTATGTGGTCTCCTATGTTATCATAGATGTATATTTCTTGTAGAGCATTGTATCCATGTCCCCTTCTGAAAGAAATCGCTTTCTACAAAGAAAACATTCCTAACTCCTTCAGCTCTCCTCATACTCTTACCTAACAGAATCATGCCTTCTGTTGCTCCTACCGATTGCACCTCGTCTCTCTACTGCATATCTAAAGTCTTTCTTTCAAATAAGTGCCCAAAACTTGTGGCAAATACTCTATTACTGGCTAACAAGCTGAATTTTATGAACAGTTTTACTTTATTAGCTTCCTTGCTCTTCGTAACACATTGCGATTTTAATTCATGCCCAAGCATCTTTATTAGCTTTATTTCTAGCTTCCAAACATTGATTAGCTACTTTCAAATTACTGCTTATATCACACCTAAATCTTTTCCTTGGCCACAGACCAAGCCACTCGCCCATTACATATGTGTAAACACTTTTATTTGCGTAAAAAAAACCTTAGGGGAAGAATTCGCTCTACACTTTTACTATTAAAATTCTTGTGCCACTTATCTGCACACTCAAGAAGTTTATTCAGGAGGGCATTTTGTTTGACTCTTTCCATCGTGTCGATTGCCGGTGCACGTACCTTCCTAACTGTAGGATGGTTGCCACTTCTCTCTTTGTACTCATCATATATTCATAGATCGAATTCTTAGACAGGGCCGTGTCCTTGCCATTTAAGTCCCTGGTCTAAATCATTTATATATATGAGGAACAATATTGGCCCCACACTGAACCTGGTGGGACACCACTCTTCACTATTTCCCATGATTGATTTATTCCATTTAGTTGTACCCACTGTTTTCTATTTCGCAACCACTCTTTAATCCAACCATGTACACTCCACCTATACTACATGCATTAACTTTTTCATCCAGCCTTATGTGGAACCTTATCTAAGATCCCGCTTAACTAAGTCTAATAATATACTCAGTGTCACTGGATCTCCTCGGTCAGCAGCAGTATAATGTAGTTCCATAAAATTCTATATCACATAGGTTTGCTCATACAATGACCTATATCCTTCCATCATGAAACCATGGCTGAGGAGTCATACTAATACCTTGTTATCTTCCCTATTTATATTTTGACTCTAGAATGTAGATTGAACCTTTCAGTAACTTTTCCAGAACCTTTACAAACATAATGTTAAGCTAAATTTCTGGCCTATAATTTCCCTATACTAGTCTTCCTTATACCTTCTTTAAAATAGGCACACATATGCTGTTTTTCCCAGTCATCTGGTACCTTAAGATCACCCAAATGTTCATAGATCGCTTCAAAAATCAAATACAGATGCTTATGCAAATGCTTAAACTACCCTCTTTCAAAATTCTGCTAGGCCTATATACCATCAGGGCCTGGCAGCTTAGTCTTGGATCAAGTATGGCGTCTAATAAACGGTTTAATATCTTTTGCATCAAATTCAATTCTGTAGTCTATTTGTTACATGCATTAAGAACTATTATGTTTCTGGAACTAAATTGTATCTAAAGGATCTTTTCCTATGTATAACCCACTGAACACAAAACTACAGCATTGAAAATCGTTTGACCACACTCGCTTAATTGAACTCACTAAACTTTTCATCAATCTTTAATTGGAACCATATTAGTGTCCCTATCTTACTCTTTAAGATTTATAAAAGCTACAAAAACTTCTGGCAGGTTCTATTACTATCCTTGCTAAATTAATTCTGCCTCTCTCTTTTGCCTTATCTTATGTGACATGGTTTAAGGTTATTCATATTTTTCCTAGTAAGTTTTGACTAGCAATTCACTCTCTATCCTATTTTACTACCCTTCATTGATCCGAAAATATTTATTTAAGAAAACATCATACGTGCTATTTCTTAAATTTCTCGTCTGCTCGGATCTCATATCCACCAATACACGGTTTTCTCTTCGCCAAACCTCTAAAGTTTACTATACGGGTTTAGTCTTTTAACTAAAAAACATTAATCTGACTGATTATTGCTGTAAGAGATTTGTTTAAAAATAGATTCCACATGATAAATCAACCAGTATTCTGGATCTTTAAACTCTGTTATCCAGTCAGTTACACTAAGGCATGTCTCGAAATTTGGTAAAATCGCCATTTCGGAAATCTATGATCTTTTTCTTATTTAGCTTGCAAATTTGGGCCCAGATATCACATTCATCTTAAATCTAATTATTTATGGTCACTAAGTCCTAAATTCTCCTCAAATCTAACTTCATCTCTTATATTTCATCATTGTTTATTACAGTCTAATAGAGCATCGTATCTTGTGGGTTCTTGGCCCATCTGGTCAAAAGTTATCTAGTATACAATTTTTATGAATGCCGACCACTACTACGGTCCATATTAGACAAGGAATCCTCCCCAATGAATGCCAGGAAAATTGAAAATCATCCATTATGATATACCTTTTTCAATACTTGTGGCATGCTGGTCTCAATTTCTTTCACAATTTCGGCATCTAATTCTGGACTCTGGCCAGGAGGTCTATAAAAATCCTAATTTATATGATTTATTGTATATAAGGATATCTACCGACACTGATTCAATATCATGATTAATTTTTAAAGTCATGTCATTAGTAACAGATTGAAGTATTGCCTTTAACATAAGCGGCCACACACACCCTCTTTTCCTCTTACGCTGGATAGCGTCAATAAAGTGAATATGTCTATTTCATATTCCTGAGAAAGGAGTCTCAATATAATTCTTCATTAACCCATCCTCAGTTTGCAAATAACTGTCTTGACTTCATATTGACTAGGTATATAACTAGATCAGCTTCACTCTTTTTATATTTTCTAAGGCTAATGAGCATTTGTGTAAAATATAATCAGCTTATGTTGGCCAGTAATCAGAGTATTGGCACCAAGTTTGGGGCCCCTTATTTAAAGAAAGACTTAGATATGCAAGAGAGAGTGCAACATAGAGCCAATCAAGGATGAATTTCTGGGTTTGAGGTAAGAGCTATGAGGAGAGGCTGAATGAGTTAAGGAATGTTTTCTGTGAAAGGCATGTTCTTCAGAGGGGACATGAATACAAGTCTACCAAATTATATTTAGCTACTCTATTGAATAATCACAAGAGGCAATAAATTTTTCATAGTGACATGGACAGGTGACCAGGGGGCATAAAATAAAGCAAAATTAAGAAGAAAGCATGCCATCTTGAAATAAGAAAGCATGCATTCAGTAATAGGGTTGTTAAATTATGGAATAGTCTGCCACAGGAGTTGTTGAGTGTGACTCGTTGCAATCATTGTAAGAAAGGGTTAGATTCATTTATGGATGGGTTGGGTATCATATAATATAATAATATAATATATTGACGAAGCCAAATTGGCGGGTTTTTAGTTATAGTAGTTATTAATGTTAGATGGCATGTGTGACCATAACTTAGTTATTAATGCATGTGGATGGTTTGGGTAGCCATCATATTTATATATCATTAGTTTTGACTAAGCCAAATTGGTGGATTTTGTAGTTACAGAACAATTGAACCAAGCCCTAGTGGTGTTTTGTGGCATTTGCATCGAGCATGTTTGGGTAGTTGGGTTACTGGGAACATCTCGATATGGCCCTATGTGGCTTTTTACTGTCTCTATATTGTTAATGTCTTAATGTCTTAAATATCTCCTATGAGTAGCTCTTACATTTGTCAACATTTTTTAAGTGATAGGAACTTTATGAATACTTTCATGAGATCTTATAGCATTGTGCACTGTTCTTTGAGAAATCAGCTAACTTGACGGACATTGTGTACCACGTGTACCACCCATTTCGTTTCTTCACTTTCTTATAAAATATTCTATTCAAAATCACTGGATTAAATTGAGAGTTCTTATCACTATTTTGAGAGGATTTATGACTTAAATATAAATACAATTAACTCAATTTTTAATTAGAAATAAAATTTTATGAAAAAATAAATAAATAAAAAGAATATAGGCACTCAACTGTCTAAAATGAAATTATTAAAATTTAATTAAAGTTAGAGTTTGAGTTTTTATATTTACACCAACTCGAGACTCTAATACCACTAAACTTGCTCAGACTCTCACTCTGTTTACACACAAAATCATTAATTCTAGGCAATGAAATTTATAAAGCATATTAACAAAAGAATGCGTTTACCGAAATAATTTCTTTTTACTTAGGCTAAGTACCATAAAACTGGGTAATTGAGAAATATGGAATGATAATTGGGTAATAGTAGCCCAGAGGGGCTTCACCCCTGATTTTTATGAAAACCACAGGATATACTCTTAAAAAAAATAATAATAATGAAGAATAAAGCTACTTAGATTGTTAAAACATACTGTATCATTTAAGTCCTGAATGATTTTTATTTCAGAAATTTTAATATAGGGCAAATGAGACCAGGTTGATACATTTTGCTGGGGTAAATGGGACCAGGTTGGAATATTCTCAAAATGAACACTAGCAGGAGTTCACCCTGTGAACATACCAGTAAATTATGATGAAACTAATTTGACAAATGACCCCAAAGGTAAGCTACAAATCTTCAGACAGGGTTCTCAGCATGCCATAACAGCTATCGGAACATGCATTCCCAGTATGCAATAACTACGGTAGCGATAATGCATCTTTCCTGGTTGGTGGGTGGTCCCGACGATCTTCCATATGGGAAAACGAGCAGTGGCTGATTTGACTCAAATGCCTTCATGGATTGGTTTGCCTTGGTCTACATATATAAGTTCAAAACTGATTCCCTTATACACAAACAGCGAATAAAGCAATATTTTCTCTTTACACTACAATTTTCAAATTAATTTTTCTCTCAACTAAACTATAAAATTTTGAAAAAATAAATAAATTACCTTTTACTGCTACTTGAAGGAGAAAAGAGGATTCTGGTCCTTTTTTAATCTTTTCTTCTGAACATCGTGAACCTGGGGAAAGGGTAGGGAGTTTTACAGGATCGAATTCAACCTTGTCACTAGAAACCAGAAATTCGGTCTCACGATATCGATTCGGAAGAACTGTTATAGCTGAATCATCCTCTTGATTAAAATCATGATGTTCATTTAATGATAAAGAGCTCCTTTTAGGAGTTCTCATCATTTCATTATTACTTTATTAATCATTATTCTGAAACCGATATTTCATAGAGTGAAAGACTTTCATTCGCACAGTCTTCTCATACCATTTTCACCATAATCTAAAAAAATTGGGGGAGTTTTCGCTTTTGTCATTTTACTTTCAAGCAGTAAGAAATGATTAAGTTTGCTTTCGTTTTGTTAAATTTAGCACAAAACCGTAAGAAATTTTCTTAATTCTGTAAAAACGTTTAAGTTTTTTTTATCAGTTGTAACTGACTACACAAGGTAAGAAATGCTTACACAGTTTTACCATGAATTTCGTATAATATCAAACACGACGACTTACTTTTGTTTACAACAATTTAAATCAGCAGCTGTGATGGGGCCCGGCGATGTGGAACAGAAATAAAAATAAATAAATAACATAGTTTATATTACAAATAATAATAATCAATCAACTTTTGTGATGAAGTTCAACGATTTGAAAGAAATTACATTTAAATTATTTTATTAAATTAAACAATCAATTCAAACGGGACTACCACGTAGTGAAAACATTATCATTTGATTTTTTAATGAATATATCAAGCAGGTAATAAATAAATAATCCAGCACAGATATATGGCACAATGATATTATTTTTTAAGTCATTAATCACAAACCTTCCTCATCCATTGTAAAAAAAAATAAATAAATAAATAAGTAAATAAATCAAAATAATAATAATAAAACATAATTCCCTGCTTGCTTCCTGCCAACATTTGTTTGCTTACATTTTTTGTAACACTTCCAGAATTCGGTAAGCACGGGAAATAGCTACCTTACAGAATTAAGGAAATTCCTTACGTTGGGTAAGAATTTCTTACGATTTTGTTCTAGATCTGACAAAAAGAACGCAAACTTAAACATTTCTTACCGTTTGTAAGCACAAATGACAAAAATAAAAAAGTCTTATATGGTTGCTATTTCCCCTGCTTACTGAATTTAGGACCTTCTTACAAAAATATAAACAAAACAAATGTTGGCAGGAAGCTGGCTGGCTTTTTTTTTTTATTATTTTTCTTTTTATTTATTTATTTTTTTTACAATGGATAAGGAAAATTTTTGAGTAAGGACTTTAGAAATAATAAGAATATGCCAAATATTTGTGTGATTTTCACATTTTTCTCTTGTTTGATATATTTGTAAAGAAATCAAATGATAACATTTCAGAATAAAATTTGAATTGATGATGTTTCATTCAATAAAATTAGCTTTAAATCAAATTTATTCCAAGTCGTTGAACTCAATCACAATAGTTGATCAATTATATATATTTATAATTTAAACTATACTATTTCTTTATTTCTGTTTATTCCAAATCGCTGAACTTCATCACAACAGCTGATTCCAATTGTTTGGAAACAAAAGTAAAACCAATGTAAGCCGTCGATTTCCATTTAACAAGAAATTCGTGCTAAAACTGTGTCAGCATTTCTTATTGTGTGTGTAAGCACAAATGACAAAAATGAAAACTTCTTAGTTTATGGATTAACTTTTCCAACCAACTTTTTACAAATGATATAGTTTTATTAGTACAAAAAAGATGTTTCTTACTCATTAATCTTAATGTTTATTGAACAATATTTTAGTACTTTAATTCTGAGGTTAAACAAAATTACATTTGCAATATCAAACGGTTTTTTTTTAATTGGCTTAATTAGCAGAAGAAAATTTACGTTCTAACTAAAATAATTAATAGTATATTATTTGATTATTTTAATGATGACATAAATATTTTGGCACAAAAACTGTAATTTAATAATACACGTCTTTCTATAATTATTTTAAGGCAATTACTGTAACATCGAAAAAATGTGTTACCTTCTATACATCACGTTTAGCTTCAATTATTTGTGATTTTATACTTTGAAGGTCAAGTTTACTAAAAATATGTATTACAAAAAAAATGATAAGGCGTCGATGATGACAATAATAATAAAACTAAACTATTTATGATAACTAATAATAATAATAATTAATAATAATATAAAATATAATAATATATAATAAATTGATATATAATCATTAATTATCGCATTATAATGATAAATAATAATAATAATAATAATAATATAATAATATATATGAAATAATTTTTAATCATAATAATAATATCGCCAATAGTATAATAGATCAATATACATCTATAATAATAATAGATAATAAATAATAATAATATATAACCTAATAATAATAATATCATAATAATAATAGTATAGATATAATAATAATAATAATAATAATAATTAATAATAATAATATAATAATATAAAAATAATAATAATAATAATAATAATAATATATTAATATAATAATATAATATAATAATATATAATAATATAATAATCATAATAATAATAATAATAATAATAATAATAATAATAATAATAATAATAATAATAATAATAATAATAATAATAATAATAATAATAATAATAATAAATAATAATAATGAATATATAATAATAAAAAATATAATAATAATTAATAAAATAATGAGATATAATATAATAATAATAATAATATAATAATAATAATTATAATAATAATATAATAAATAATAATAATAATATAATAATTAATAATTATATAATAATAATAATAATATTAATAATAATAATAAATAATAATAATAATAAATAATTAATAATATAATATAATAATAATATAAGAATAAATAATATAATAAAATAATAATATAATAATAATAATAATAATAATAATAATAATATAATAATATAAATTATAATAGATAATATAATAATATAATATTAATAGATAATAATAATGAATAATAATATAATATAATAATCTATAATATAAAATAATAATAATAATATAATATAATTAATAATATAATAATAAATATAATAATAATGAATAATAATAATAATCTAATAAATAAATAAGAGAGAAGAGAGAGAGAGAGAGAAGAAGAGAGAAGAAGAAGAGAAGAAGGGAAGAAGAAGAAGATGAACGAATTAATATTTAAT
The DNA here is from genome assembly GCA_015478945.1 of Trachelipus rathkii. NCBI lineage: Eukaryota > Metazoa > Arthropoda > Malacostraca > Isopoda > Trachelipodidae > Trachelipus > Trachelipus rathkii. Next base: position 19,379 of record JABUQX010026110.1, read on the forward strand.
AAGAAGAAAGGAAATTTTTAAAGAAGGAAAAGAAGAGTGATGTAGTGAGAGGGAGAAAAAGAAGAAGAAATGGAAGAAGAAGAGGAGAGGAAGAAGAAGAAGAAGAGAGAAGAAGCAAGAGAAGAAGAAAAGAGAAGTAAATATGAAATAAGAGAAGAAGACGAAGAAAGAATGAAGAAGGAGCCCTGAGGAAAGAGAAGCAAGAAGAAGAAGAAGAAGAAGAAGAAGACGAGGAAAGGAGAAGAAGAAGAAAGAAAAGAAGAAGAGAATGAAGACAGAGTAGAAGAAAGAGAAGAGTTGGTTGTCTGTTGCTTCTAGAAGGAGAAATCCGGGGCCCTCAGTGTCATGACCTAGTTTATTTCTGGTTTACTAATAAATGTTTTCAGTCCAGTATATCGAGTTATTCAGAGGCTGTGTAGGTGATTAGCCCTACTCAAACATATAGGCTGATAATATATATAGTATATAGTATATATATATATATATATATACTACTATATATATATATATAGTATTATACACGGCCATGTCGTATATATAGTATAATTAAATATATATAATAGCTAAAATGACCAAAACAAATCTATGAATATACTATATATCGGGTATATTATATAGATTATATATATATATATATGGTAATACTATATACACTAGAGTGATCAGGAGGCGGACTCCTGCACTGCGTGCTATCTCGTGCCTCACACGAATTGACAATTTTTAGAACTTCTATTTTTGCATTTCATAATGTACGATAATATTGCTGTCTTATTTTTTTGCTAAAAAGTTGGTCAAATAAATGAATTATTACATAATAATAATATAAGGAGATTATGTCAAAATTGAAAGAAAAAAGGTCAGAATAGCCGCTACTTAAATAGAACGCCTTTTACCTGACATTAAATGATGGACTAACACCGTGCCCCAAGCAGATTGGCGATATCGATCATTGTGATTCTAGAGTATAATAAATTTTTTAAATACTATGTTTAATAAATAAAAATGTTTCATACTATACATAATAAATAATATTTTTAAACCAAAAAATACTTAATTAAAGATAAAATAATAAAAATATTAATAAAAAGTTTAGAATTAAAAAAAGAAAATAAAGTATCTTGAAATATTATTAAAATTAAAGTTGTCATAGAATTAACAATAAAAACGGTTCCCCCCCAAAAAAAACATAATTATGCACTAGCTTAAGTATTGATGAATGTATATAGTATATCATATATATGTGTGACTATGTATAGAGCGATATATATATAAATATATATCTTGGTAAATCTATATTATAACCTTTATATGTAGTTATAGATTATATATATTATAGATATATAATATATATATAAGTGTATATAAGAATCTTTGGCTATGATATAGATTATTCAAATATTCATTGTATAACAAAAATTTCTTAATATAATAATTCACCCTTAGAAGTTTAATTGGCAACAATACGTATATATATATATATAATAGTATAAATAGTAGGCTAGATACTAGTATTAGGTAGAGTATATATATATATATATTATTATTATAATAGAGTAAGTAATATATATATATAATATATTAGCGTTTTTATATAAGTATATATATATACTATATATATATATAGTACAGGGTGGTGTAATTTATACTATATATATATATATATCATATATTATGTGATGAGAAAATCTGTGTCAGGCTTCTATATAATTTTATGATGTTAACGTCACAATTGACAAATAATTAAATAATTGGCAAAGAGCAAATAAATAGGAGAACACTAAAAAATAGAGTTTATTTACATAAGAGAATTGATATTTAAATATGGATTATAGATTATGTGGAGATAACGAGTTATATCGAATCCTTCACAGAAGATGGGACAGAGTTGAACGCCAACGCCTTGATGTCTTTTGATACTAATTTCCAAGCGTAGAACGATACGAACGTCCATGGGACTTTCTTCATCTGCAACAAGGTGCAACTATTATTACCAACTATCTCAAGCTTTTTCGATAATTATCATAGGTAATGCATAGTCAATTTAAATAATTTAGGTCTGGATGATTATTATATTATTATGTAATGGAAATGGTAATTTAGCTTTCGTCTTTCAGTTAATTAGATAAATTAAATTGATTGAATTTATTAAGTATAGATATTTGCGTATAATTAATATAAATTAATGATGATCAGTTATTAAATTATAGTTATATAAAATCACCCGAGACTAAAAATGAGAGGGAAGAGTGACAACTAACCTTTTTCATAAATCTTGCAGAGTTTCTTGCGCTGATTAGAATTAGAAATTGGTCCTTTCTATGGGGTTCGGAAAGCGGTTGCCTCTTCACCTCTTGTATAAATGTTAGTTCTGGGTGTGATTAGGAGATCTTGTCATCAATGAAACTTCGATCTTGCACGTTGCATTTTCCATATTGAATTTCATTCCATATTCCCCATATATGAAAAAGGAATATATAAGGATTAAAATATAATCTCACTTAAAACACCCCTTCAATTTAAATCGTTACAACAATACACACCAAATAGGTAAAGTAGCTGTAATAAAAGCCACTATAAAAGCCAATATTGCTGATATGTTGAGTATAGATTGAAAGGGAGCCGGCTTGAAATTAAATCCTAACTACACAAGCTTTGTGAATTTTGCGGCAGCGAATGCAGTCACGTCCTTTACTCACGAAATGAATAGAAAGAGAAACTTAGCTTAATCCAACTTTTTCGATTAGCGCGTCCGCCTCACTCTCCAATCTCGGGTGAAGTCGTAACGATATATTTTCTTAAATCCTCCGGGGGAGAGATGACACCTACTTCGAAGTAGGGCGTCATAAAACACAAGGAAGATTCAAGAAGACGACTCTTCATCAGACTCGTCTGATGAAATGACAAACTGTCTTCTAGCAGCTAAAGCAGCTCTTCTGATAGGCCGATCATTTCTTCTGTTCATTGGACTGGAAGGATTTGCATCAGCAGAAGAGGCTGGAGAATCATTAGCTCTTGCAGGAGGCGCTGCAGGTGAAGAAGACGCTGATTCTGTACTGGATACATTATGAGTAAGAGACAATTCAAGTGGGTAGAGAAGTTTGATGGGATATAGGTTGACTTGACCTCCAGGAGTTCTAACAAAAACGAAGCGCACTTTCCCGTCATCTCCAGGTAACAGTTGTGTGACTATGCCCATCTGCCAGAAGGGTCTTTCTTTAACAGGACTCTTGATGAGTATAACATCACCCACTTTTACCAGATTGTTCCACTTGATTTGATATAGATCTCTGCTAATCTCCCGAAGACCTAGCAGATACTCATTATACCAACGAGTTCTGAATTCTTCAAATTTCTCTGAAGATAGCTTGAGGGACCTAATAAGATCTTCTCGAGCTTTTGTGGAGGAGCTCCAAAAAGGTTCTTCTGAACTATTGCCTGGCAATACAATACTTGTTCTTGAATGGGGCTTTAAAAAACAATTGGGCGTAAGAGGAATCACATCATTATCACTTGAAGTGTAAGTTAGTGGCCGAGAATTGATAGCGTTAGTGATGTCTGAGAGTACAGTAATAAAGTCAAAATACTCTAAAGAAGACCGACCTATAGTCTTGTACAGACAACTTTTGACTATACGTAATAGTCTTTCCCACATGCTCCCGGTCCATGGACTATAAAGAGGAATGCGCTTGTGAGTGATGTGATTTTTTCGCAACAGCTCCCTACCCTCATCAGATACAATAAATGTCTCCATAGCATCTGTTCCTTGTCTGAATGTTCTGGCATTATCACTGTAGACAGTGTCAGGAACACCATGAACATTGATGAAACGCTGGAAAGATTGGACAAATGATTTTGATGACATATCTGGTACTAGATCCAGATATATTGCTCTAATATGGAGACAAGTGTATATAATCAGAAACATTTTTTGAGATTTATTGGAACCTTTCGTCTTAACCCACCAGTGCTTTGTAAAGTCTACTCCTACATGTTTAAATGGACGGAAAAGATCTACCTGAGCTTTAGAAAAATTTGTAAACTTAGGATACTGGAAAGCAAAAGTATTAAATTTTTTGCAAACCACACAATCAGAAAGAATTTTTTTTATAGCCCCTCGAGCTGATGTTATCCAATATCCTTTAAGGCGGATTCTTGTCAGTGTGGCTTGAATGCCTAAATGTTTGCATGCAAAATGAGCATCTCTCACTATTAGAGTGGTAAGATGGTGATTTTTAACACAACAGCACAGGGTTCAGCACCTCAAATTCATAGAAATTAGATCGTGACAAACGACCCTTGGTTCTTAAAAGACCATTATCATCAAGAAAAAGATTCAATCTGTTTACCAGATCAGGAGGTTTCTCACTCGTAGATGGATCAATTTTAGCCCTTTTCAAAAAAGAAATTTCCTTCTCAAAAGACTCCTGTTGCATAATTTTTATGCAATATAAAAGAGCTTTCTCATCACAATCGATATTATTGCTAATATCTCTTGTTTTAGCCAAAAATCTGAAGAGCAGAGAACAAACACGAAGAAGAGACCCCATACTTGAAAATTTTGACATATTTAGTACGGGAGGATCTTTGGCTTCCTGAACTATAGAAAATACGGGGGTCACTGGATCGATTCCCGAATTTCTTAATTCAAAACTAGGCCAATATGAAGACTCAGAAGCAAGCCAATCTGGTCCCGAAGACCAAAATTGAAGTTTTCTTTTGAATTCAGAGAGGGTTATTCCTCTTGTAAGTAAGTCGGCGGGATTTTCTTCCGATCGCACATACAAAAATTTTGGATGGAGTGAAAATTCATTTTTTAATGAAGAAACCATTAGTGATATGTCCTGAATGCGGTTCCTCACAAAAATTTGCTTGTTCTTTTGTCCTTTGTTCAGAATCCATTGCAATGTTATTTGCGAATCAGAAAAAATATTGACGGTCTGAAACTGAACATCAGGAAAACTTTTCAAAACTGAAGGCAAACATTTTAATGCAAGAAAAACCGACATCAGTTCTAAACAAGGCAATGTTCTTCCTTTCAGAGGAGCAACTTTACCTTTAGCCCATAAAATCTGAGGATCTTTCAAGCTTGAAGAAATATATACCACAAACCCATAGCACTGTGTGCTAGCGTCACAAAAAATATTCAAAGACAAGTTTTCATCAGATGACTCAAAACATGATCTTGGAAACGTTATTTCATTAAGGCCAGACAGATCCTTTCGAAGCTTTTCCCAGGAATTTTTTATTTCTGGGTCCACTTCATCATCCCATTTCATTTCTTTTTCCCATGTCTTCTTCATGAGAAGACGTCCACGAATAGAAACAGGAATAAATAATGCAAGAGGGTCAAATAATTTTGACACCTCAGAAAGTAGTTGCCTTTTGGAAGTAATGGACTGAAGTGATACTTCACTCAACTTGAGAATGTCCTGTTGAGGATCATACAGATAACCTAATACTCTTTCCTCGGCACACTGATGAGCAGAAAGTTTTCCTTCACTTTCAAATAAAGCCCTGAGCTCAGGGTTATTAGTGTTCCACGAAGAAAGGTCAAAGCCACCCTCTTTCATACGAGAGATGGCCTGGAAAGAAATGTTTTTAAGTACGTCCTCAGAAGAATGTGTAAAGCAGAAATTATCAACATATAAATTATTCTTCAGGAGAAATGAACAAAGATCAGAAGTATACTGATCAGCATGATGACGAATGACTGCATTCAAAACGAAAGGACTTACTGCTAATCCAAATATGATGGTAGTATAGCGATAAGCCACAATCTTACCATTTTCTTCCCATAGAAAACAAAATCTATTTTTGTCCTCCTCCAGTTTGAGACGTATCTGCAGGAAAGCTTTGGAAATATCGGCCAATACAACATATTTGTTGGTCCTAAAAGAAATAAGAAGGCGGAAGAGAGAGTTCAAAAGATCGACTCCATGATATGAGGCTTGATTCAAAGACGGAGACCCACCCACTCTTAAACTACAGTTGAAGACTGGGCGCAGTTTTGTTGTAACTTGCTCAGCAGTCTTTATTACAGGACGGTGGGGTATGAACTTGAAGTTATTATAGTTTTGAGGTGATACTTGAATGGGCTCAATTATTCCCTCCCTCTGGTACTGTTTGAAAACATCCCCATATGCAGATGAGAGACCCTGTCTTTCCAGACGTTTTTTAACTCCACGCAATGTAGCTAAGGCTACATGATAATTAGAAGGCACTTCATTGAGAATATTTTCATACCAGGGCAACTCTACATGATATTTTCCATCTCTAAACTCGATTGTCTGATAGAATTTTTGAATGAACACTTCGTCGATAGAGCCCTGATCTGCTGTTTCATTTATACCTAATGATTCGAGGCTGTAGATGTTTTCTAGGCCCAAATCGACATCTACATGATTATGTGTATGCAGAAGAGGGTCAAAATAAGATGCAGAAGGATCGATGATGGTGTTCACTAAGCTTTCGGGAACCTTTGCTGTTGTCAGTTTAGAAATGGACGAAGTAAGTGTTCTACTATCCTCCTGTCACGATCTCCCTTGAGGAGAGGTTTCAAAATCAGATTGCTCCTCTCCATAAATAACCAATCTCTGTGAGGGGGTCAAAAACGATTTGGCTGGGCCAAATGGAACAAACCCATGGCAGGTTTCAATGGCTCTACCTTTCAAGCACTCTATGATTTTGAAGTGCTTCATTGAAGAGATGACATCAATTCCAATTAAACCATCCACATTTGAAACGCTACTTCCGTGTTTACCTACATAAAAACGGTCTGCAACATTATATCCGCTATATGAAACATTATTGATAGCACCCATGAGTCCCTTCACTGTGAAGCTAACATCAAGACTAGGATCTATTAAAACTGATTTTTTTATGAAATTTGAACAACAGATGTTCATATCGAGGTTGACTGTACGAAATGACCTAACCTGCTCTCCCAAAAATGTCTTAATGGAACTGGTGTGCACAGGCAGAGAATCCACATCTATTTCCAATTTATTTAAAATACAGCTATTGAAAAAACTTAGCTGCGAACCAAAATCCAATAACACTCTTGCAGTTACAATTTTATTCCCTCTTTTTATTTTAAGGGATATTGTAGGAAGAATTTGGCCAGATGAAGTGTTACCTGTATTTATACAGATATTACTTGAACCAACATCTTCATCATCAAGAACTTGAGGCGCTGAAGAAGTAGATGGCTGACTTGTGGAGACATCTGCACGATCTCTTTTTGCCTTATTTTTTGCATTTGAAGAACAAAGAGGAGTTATGTGAGCACCACTCTTGCATGTGCCACAAGGACGACTAAGGCCAAATCTTTTTGCAGGGCATTTGGAAGATACATGTTTCTTGCTGGAACAGCTTGCACACATTCCCAGTTCTATGCAGCGCTCCCTTCGTAAGCTACCTGTTGGATAAACTTCACAACTACTCATCGGGTGTTTTCCATTACAAAGTTTGCATTCCATAAATGATGAAGTAGAAGAAGGAACACCACCTCCTGAAGAAGTGGAAGCAGAAGAATCTTTTGGAATAGTAACTTTAGACTCTTTAGACTTTTTTACACTTGTAGTGTTGAAGGAAGAAGTTCTTCTCTCTTTATATGAAGACTTCTGTTGTGAAAGGGCACTTTTATTCTTCTCTTTGGCACCACCAGCAGTTCTATTTCCTGTCCTTTCAAGGGACTTCAAAATGTTCATATAGTTACTCAAAACCAAATTGATGGAAGGATACTCAATCTGAGTTTTTAGTTTGAGTTCACGCAGGAATATAGGAGGAAGCTTGTCAGTAACTAAGTGACTAACAAGACGGTTACCTGCTGTTCCCTCCTCCAGGAAGTCCAAATCGAACTCCTTCAGTTCATGTAAGTTTGCACGAACTTCTGACACAAAGAACCGAGTAGCCTCTAAATTCTTATTATCCAAAACTGGTGCTGAATCAATCTTGTGAAGAATTGTGTCCACTAGAAAAGGCACATCCAGATACACCTCCTTCAGGATTTTGATAGCCACAGAATAGTTCTCATCAACATTAGTTAAGTGTTGAACATCCTTCAAAGCAAAATTTTGAAGATGACTTTTCAAATACTGTAGTTTGGCTGCGTCAGAAAGGTCCTTCCTACAGCCGTATACATTTTCAAAGGACAGGAGAAAAGATCTGAACGAATGTTTATCTTCTCCACCAGAAAAGTTTTGACACTTAAGAGCTGGAATTTTAAGTTCTTGTTGTGGCTTAAAATTCTTCAATATAGAATGTAATTCTTTTCGTGAGACCGAATCACCCTCCTGCGAAGAAGCGGACTTGTGGGACGAAACGTTGGCAGTCGGTCTGATTCCATGAATTATCCTCTGCAATTGTAGATGATAATGAGAAGATTTTATAACTTCCTCATTTAAGAATGTAGCATCATGTTTCACGAGATCAGACTCGCAGATCTTTGCTTCAATTTCATTATCATACTGTCTCACCTCCTCCAGACGAAGATTTACTTCATCCAAAATAGCTTCTAGCAGGGATGGACTGGAATCTTTAGAAGATTCATCTGAGAAGGGTTTAAGCAAAAGCGTTATTTTGCGCTTTATGATGCCTCTTGAACGTCGCAATGGTTTTACTTTTTCTTCCACAGCCTCTACGAGGCTTTTCCTTTCCTCTCGAGTGATGGATTCCTCTGTAATTCCTATGTCGCTGATGATGGTGTCTTCAAGTGAAGCCAGGATTGCGGAAGCAGAAATAGCGCCTGCTTCAGTCATTTTTTACGACGAATAAGAGGAAAGAAGGAAAAGTATGAATTTATAGAAAAGAGGCAGTAAATAGATAGGAATAGCGCAAAGAGTTTTTACAAACGCAGACCTATTATTTATTTAAAAGCTTGTTTCGTATATAGCACGCAAACACACTGCGTACGCCTTTTCCAAGTTTACAAATCAAATATATACTTACGCATATATTTAGTCGTTATTTTTTTACGAATAAGAGGAAAAAAGGAACAGTGTGAATTTATAGAGAAGAGGAAGTAAATAGTTAGGAATAGCGCAAAGAATTTGTACAAACGCAACCTATTCTATTTTTAAAAAAGCGTGTTTCGTATGTAGCACACACACTCTGCGAACGTCTTTTCCAGGTTTCCAAATATATATTTGTGCATATATTTAGTCGTTATTTTTTTACTTACGAATAAGCGAATAAGAGGAAAAAAGGAAAAGTATGAATTTATCGAAAAGAGGAAGTAAATAGTTAGGAATAGCGCAAAGAATTTTTACAAACGCAAACCTTTAGTAAGAATTTTTATTTACTTCTCACTTCTCCACTTCTCCAAAAGTTTATTAAGAAATTGTAAATCTTGCAAATTGCAATTGCAAATTTTGCTGCTTAATATTTCTAATATTTCTGCTTAATATTTCTAATATTTCTGCTTAATATTTCTAATATTTCTGCTTAATATTTCTAATATTTCTGCTTAATATTTCTAATATTTCTGCTTAATATTTCTAATTTGGCTCAAATAGCTGGAGTTGGTAAAATTAACACCTACCCCAACATTTATTTTAGGAACAAGGCTTCTGCGAATTTTACGAAGTAGACTAAAAATTAGCAAGTTGTCTGTTACTAAAATTTGATTCGAAACCCTATACAAAGAAACGAAATAGCAAATTTCAAAATAAGAACTATGAAATAATATAATCTATCTCTAATAAAGAAACTATAGAACAAACTTTTAAGATGTTCAGAAAAGAAGCTATTTCTAAGATATAGACCATATAAAACAACTTGGAACGATTTTTTAAGATAGAAACGATATAACTAACTTTTAAGATTTATAAGAAAGGGATCGATTTCTAAGATAATCTACCTCTAAGAAAATACCGATTTCTAAAAAGATAGAAACGATAGAACTAACTTTTCACAGAAAAGGAACAATTTCTAAGATATAAAAATCTGTGTTCGATTCTATATAATTTTTTGTAATTTAACGTCACAATTGAAAATAATTAAATAATTGGCAAAGAGCAAATAAATAGGAGAACACTAAATAAAATAGAGTTTATTTACATAAGATAATTGATATTTAAATATGGATTTAGATTATAGAAACAAATATATACGATTCTTCACAAGAAATGGGAAGTTGAAGCCAACGCCTTGTTCCTTTTATATATTTCCAAGCGTAGAACGAATACGAAGTCACGTGGGACTTTCTCATCTGCAACAAGGTGCAAACTATTATAACCAACTATCGCAAGCTTTTTCGATAATTATCATAGTAATGCATAGCAATTTAAATAATAAGGCTGATGATAATTACTAATTATTATTGTAATAAAGTAATTTAGCTTTAGTATTTAACTTAATAGATAAATTTAATTGATTAAATTTATTATAAATAGATATTATAATTAATATAAATTAATAGTTATATAAATTAATAGTTATATAAAATCACCCGAGACTAAAAATGAGAGGGAAGAGTGACAACTAACCTTTTCATAAATCTTGCAGAGTTTCTTGCGCTGATTAGAATTAGAAATTGGTCCTTTCTATGGGGTTCGGAAAGCGGTTGCCTCTTCACCTCTTGTATAAATGTTAGTTCTGGGTGTGATTAGGAGATCTTGTCA
>JABUQX010026110.1:35000-45000 GCA_015478945.1 Trachelipus rathkii
AGAAGAGGGACCCCCAGTCAACAATCCAACTATCGTCTATATCACTTTAGCCTCTGTTTTAGAGACTATTCTTAACAAGAAGATTTAGAAACATCTTAAATTATATAATCATACTTCCGATTGCCACTATGGCTTCTGTAAATACCACTGGACTGGTGATCTTCTTCCCTTTCTCTCCGACTCTTGGTTCTCTGCTCTTCCTCATTTCGGTGAATCTCTTGCCATGGCGCTAGACATATCGAAGGTTTTCGATAAACTCTGACACAAAGCTTTAATTTATAAATTTCTCACTTTCGGTATTTATCCCTCTCTTGACTTGAGTTCCAGTCGTTATATGACTGCTATTGTAGATAGCCATCATTTATCCTTTAAATCTATCCATTGTGGTGCTCCTTAGAATTCTATTCTATCCCCAACTCTTTTTTTTTCTATTTTGTATCAATGTGTTAATGTGTCTCCATCTCCACTCTTAGGCTGAAAACTCCACAACTCGTCATTACTCATAATTTGAAAGATGGCTCATTCAAAAGAAAATAAATGATGCTAATAGGGTAGCTTTGAAGCAGCAAACCTTTGATCTTTCTCATATCTACTCTCTCTCTCTCTCTCTCTCTCTCTCTCTTCCTCTCTCTCAATAAACTCCATAATTCTTCATCCTATATCTTGACATAATCTTCCACACAACTTTACATCCTCTTTGAAAACAAACTCTAAACCTTCTCTATTCTATATTCTTGATATTTTCTTTCTCGTGATCTTTCACAGAAGGAGCGTGTTCTTCCTAAAGAGTTTTTAGGAAATTGGGTGTTTTGAAACGCTTTCGGAACTTCCTCCTTACCCCAGTTACTAGTTATGCATAAAGGCGTTGTTTTCCCTTGTATAGAGTATGAATCACATATCTGGGGTGGTTCTGCACACATTTCTCTCCTTGATAAAGTGTAGTCAGGGGCTTGTCGACTCCTTAACTCTCCTACTCTCACTAACTCTCCCTCCTCTCTCCAATTTTTCTAACTGTCGAACTGTTGCATCACTCTCCTTATTCTATTGTTATTACAATTCACATTGCTCTTTTAGACTTTCCTGTCATGTACCTCCTAATTTGTGGAGAGTTTCTGTGACTCGTATTTCAGACAGTTTCATCTCTCTCCGTCCATCTCTCTGACCCAGACTTAACTGCTATGCTCATTCCTATATGTATTCCACTGGCAAAGTCGGAACACACTCAATTTATTCTATTTTTTCCAACTTCCTTTCATTTGCACAATTTCAAGCGATGCGTATCGGAGCATGTCAGGCTTGAATTTGGCCCAGGTTTCCAATTTTCCAAATACTCCGATTGAATTTGGTAAGCTTCTGGCCTTTACCACACTGGAGTAATATATAATATATATATTATATATATATAATATATATATATATATAATATATATACTTATATATATATATATATATATATATATATAGGTATATATATATTATAATATATATATATATATATATATATATATAATTCTATATATATAATATATATATATATATATTATTTATATATATATACTATATTATATATTACATATATATATATATATAATATATATATATATATATATATTATATATATATATATATATATATATATATATATATATATATATATATATATATATATATATATATATAATATATATATATATATATATATATATCATTATATATATAATATATATATATGATCATATATATATATATATGATACTATTTATATATATATATATATATATAATATATATATATATATATATATATATATACTATATTATATATATATATATATATATATACGGGCAAGAAAAATCTTCCATACTATTAACACAATGTTTATAAATCAGCAATTTGATTTTATGAAAAACTATAAATGATAAATGTGTGCTGTTAATTTGCAATATATAAAAAGATTGGGAAAGATAAACTGTTTGAAGAATTCCTTAATCTCAAATATAACTTTGGAACTAATCCATAAAAGTGCTCTTTTACTTTAACAATTTAATAGCAGTTTTCAACAAAGAAATAGTTATTAAAAGTTATTTGTTTTTATTATTATCTTTTTTTGATGTTATAAATATTTTAAAATTGAGTTACTAATGTTTTCTTCATATTTATTTACTATTTAAATACAAAATTAGGATGTATTATCTATATATAGGTATTACAACGGCAGGTGCTCGTGGGAATTGACCTCTCGCATTCCTCCACCACTGCGATACGCCTCGTAACAACAAAGGTGCCTTGTTCCTCTTCGTGAAAATTGTGTGAATATTGGAGATTCAAGGATCACTCGTTGTGGTACCTCCTTCTTTCCAGCCACATCTGTTTTATGGAACTCCTTGCCTTCTTTTATTTTCCCCGCAATATTTAATCTTCCTCTATTTAAGTCCCGCGTCTGCGCCCACCTGAGGGAACTGCGTTAGGCAAGGGTCAGGGTGGTTTTACTTTCCATTTATTTTAAAATTTTATTTTCTTTATGTAAATTTTTTTTATATATTTTATTTATTTGCTTTTATTTTTTTTTTTGCCCCCTCCTTTTGAAAAGGACATTGCCAGTGAGTGGTGGTATCATGTAAAAAAATATATATATTTTTAGTTAGAACACTTTCTTATTACTTTTTTGTTTGAAAAAGTAGAAAAAAATATATATTTATTTTAGTTGGTTTAAACCAACAACATCATGTTGGTTTAAAAGCAAAGGTTAAACCAAACAACTCTCGTCTCTCTCTCTCTCCTCCTCTCTCTCCTCTATATAATATATATATATATATATATTTTATATATTAATATATATATATAATATAATATATATATATATATATATACGTCTATAAGTTTTTGATATATATAAATCTAAAATATACCGTATATATATATATATATAAAATATATATATATATATATATTATATATATTATATATATTATATATATATATATATATATATATATATATAGAATATATATATATATATATATATATATTATACTATAATTATATTATATATAATATATATTATATATATATATATATATATATAAGCTAACACTTGTTCTGTCAATCTTGGTCTATTTTATTTTATCATTCTTTTAAACAATGACAGGATGAGTAATATTACAAAATATTTTGAAATGTGTTTTCGTTAAATCTTTTTTGTTATTTATTATTGTTAGAAATTAAGATACGCTCAATATTGAGCAATTGAAAATATTTAAAGGTATGTGAAATATTAAGAGGTGTTTTAAATATTAAGAGGGTTCTTTTAAAATATTAAAAGATATTTAAAATATTAATGGATATCTAAAATATTTAGTTATATTATTATATTTAGATATATTTATATTTATATTTATATTTATATTTATATTTTACTATTTATAATTTATATTTATATTTATATTTATATTTATATTTATATTTATATTTATATTTATATTTATATTTATATTTATATTTACATTTATATTTATATTTATATTTATATTTATATTTATTTTATTATTATTATTATATTATATATTATTATATATATTATTATTATATCATTTATATTATTACTATATTTATATTATTATTATTATTATTATATTATTATTTTATTATTATTATAATTATTATATTATTATTATTATTATTATTATTTATTATTATTATTATTTATTATTATTATTATTATTATTATTATTATTATTATTATTATTTTTTATTATTATTTTTATTTTTATTATTATTATTATTATATTATATTTACATTATATATTTATTATTATATTTAGTTATATTATATTAAATATTAAGAGGTTTTTAAAATATTAATAAATATTTAAAATATTAATGGATATTTAAAATACTTAGAGTTATATTATTATATTTAGATATTATTTTATATTATATTTATATTATATTATTATTATATTATTACATATTATTATTATTTCTATTATTTATTATATTTATATTATATTATATTATATTTATTATTTTATATTTAGTTATCTGATATTGAATATTAAAGGGTGTTTTAAATATTAAGAGGTTTTAAAATATTAATTGATATTTAAAATATTAATGGATACTTAAAATACCTAGAGTTATTTAAATTTTATGAAGTATTTTAATGAATACTTAAAATACCTAGAGTTATTTAAATTTTATGAAGTATTTTAAATATTAAGAGATGTTTTAAATATTAAAATGTTTTTAAAATATTAATAGATATTTAAAGTTTTTAGAGTTGCTTAAAACTAAAGAAGGATTTTAAATACCAAATTAAGAGATATTTAAAATATTAAGAGATATTTAAAATATTAAAAGCGATTTAAAATATTTATTGGTATCTAAAATGTGAGGTAATTTAAAAATTAAGAGGAATATTAAATTAGTTTAAATAGTAAGATATAAAAAATATTAAATTATTCAAAATATTTAGAAGTATTTAAAATATCGAAAGATATTTAAAATATTAAAAATATTAAGAATTATTTTAAGTATAATAGGGACTTAAAATATCTATAGATATTTAAAATCTTAAGAAATTCTTTCAATATTAAGAGGTATATTAAATACTAAATGGAATGTTGGCAGAGGTAGTGGTGCAGTGCAGTGCGGTACGGTGTGAAGAGATGAATGTTGAGAGGTATTTGAAACCTTAAGTGGCATATTAAATATTAAGAGTTATATTAAATGGTATTTTAAATATTAAGATTTATTAAATATTATTTAAAATATTAATATCACATATTAGTAGTATTAAATATTAGGATATTTATAAAATATAAAAAGACATTTAAAATGTTGAAAGGTGTTTGAAACCTTAAGAGGTATATTAAATATTAATAGGTATATTAAATGGTATTTTAAATATTAAGAGTTATTAAATATTATTTAAAATATTAAGAGGTTTTATATCAAGATAAATTTTAAATGCTAAAAGGTGTTTAAATTTTAAAAAGGTATTTGAAATATTGTGGGATATTTAAAATATATAAAATATTTAAAATATT
Organism: Trachelipus rathkii; assembly: GCA_015478945.1. Taxonomy (NCBI): domain Eukaryota; kingdom Metazoa; phylum Arthropoda; class Malacostraca; order Isopoda; family Trachelipodidae; genus Trachelipus; species Trachelipus rathkii. The sequence continues at coordinate 40,049 of JABUQX010026110.1, forward strand.
TAGATGGGTTTGAAATATTAAGGGGGAATTAAAATTTTAAGATGTTTTTTTAAAAATTTGAAGTCTTTTGAAATATTAATATTCGGAATCTTTTAAAAATAATAAGACATATTTAAAATATCAAGAGGGATTTTAAGAATATTAAATATTAAGAGAGATTTTAAGAATAAAATTTTAAGAGAAATTTTAAGAATATTAAAATATTAAGAGGAATTTTAAGAATAAAATTTTGTTTTTTAAATATTGACATGTCTTAAATAATAAATTATGCTTTAAATTTTAAATGATATTTTAAATATTAAAGGGGATTTTAAATAGTGAATGAAATTTAAAGTACTTAAGAAGTATTTAGAGTATTAAGATGAGTTTAAAATATTAAGGGGTGTTTTAAATATTAAGAGACTTTTAGTATTTTAAGAAATATTTAAATTTTTTAGAGATATTTAAAATATCAAGAGGTGTTTAAGTGAAGAATATTAAGTTAATATTTTAAATATTAATAAATGTTTTAAATATAAAAACGTTTTTAAATATTATATGATATATTAAATATGTTAATATTAATTTAAATATTTAAAGATTTTAAATATTGAAAGATATTTTATATATTAAAACTAGAATACACTTTTTTTCTCATATCTTAATGTAACATACATTTATATCCAGATATCGATGTATATTACACATATCTAGATAGTGGCTATTAAATATTCACACATCTATATTTTAATGTATCAGACATTTAAATACAGATCTTAATATATCATATATTTTTATCCAGATCTTAATGAATCAACTACTTAAATTCAAAAAATTGTTGTCTATCAGACACTTATATCCAGTTCTTGATGTAGTAGAAACCCACACTCTCTCTCTCTCTCTCTCTCTCTCTCTCTCTCTCTCTCTCTCGATCTCAGTGTGAGAGAGGAGAGGGAGAGAGAGAATGAGAGAGAGAGGAGAAGAGAGAGAGAGAGAGAGAGAGAAGAGAGAAGAGAGAGAGGGAGAGAGAGAAAGTAATGTGATCTTCCCCAATTAAGAATCACGAGAGAGAGAGAGAGAGAGAGAGAGAGAAGAAGGAGATCTCTCTCTCTCTCTCTTCTCTCTCTCTCTCTCTCTCTCTCTCTCTCATATAATTTCATGTATGCGACACTTTATTCTAGGTCTTCATTAATCAGACATTTATATCTAGACTTTAATGAATCAAACACAAATGTCTTTAACTTGATTCATCAGATACTTGTATTCAGATTTTGATGTATCAGACAATTAAATCCAGACCTTTATGGCTCATACATTCGTGTCTATAGGTATTGGTGTATCAGACATCTATATCTAGATATTAATAAATCAAAATTATATATTCATATCTTCATATATAAACACCTCAAATCCAGATATTGTTGTACCAGACACTTAAATTTAGCTAGACACTTATATATTCTAGATTTTTATGTAGCTGATACTTATACTCAAATCTTAATGTATCAGGTATTTAAATCCAGATCTTGATTTGTTAGATACTCATATCCAGATTTTGATGAATCAGACAATTAAATACAGATCTTTGCATATCAGTTATTTATGCTCCAATCTTAATGTTTGAGACATTAATATCCAGTTTTTTTTATGTGAATTTGACACACATCCATATCTTAATGTATCAGTTACTTATATCGAGATTTTGAGCTTCAGACATTTATATCGAGATCTTGGACTTCAGACATTTGCACCGAAATCTTGATTTATCTGGCACTTTTATTCAGACTTAATTTGATGTGCATCAGACACTTATATCTAGTTAGTCATGTATCTGACATTTATTTATACTAAGATCTTGATACATCATACAGTTATATCCAGATTTTGATTATCAAATATTTGCTTTCAGAGTTTGATGAATAAGATCATTATATCTAGAATTTGATATATAAAAGACACTTGCATACACATTTTGAAGTATCAGACATTCCTATCAAGATCTTAGTATATCAGACATGTATATCCAGTTTTTGATGTTTTCAACACTTCTATCCAGATCATGTATCAGATTCTTATTAACAAATCCTGATGTTCCAGAAACATTTCTAAAGTTTGATATACTGACATTTATTTTCACGTCTTTCATTGTAGATGAGCATGTCTAGTTTTGATATATGAAGAAGAAATGCTATTGTTAAACATATATGATGAGGATTTCACTAATACGAATTGAGGATATTCTATGTTCGTAATTTTGATATGCGTCATTAGAAGATTATATTCTATTGACTATAATTCTAATTACCCTTTGCCTCTGGGACCTCTTTCTCTAATCTTGTGTTGGGTTAAGAGATCGATCTTCATGCTATCAGGCAGCTTGAAATTCTTGCGAAGACTTGAGACGGAATTACTTCTCTCGGGGTGTTCTAAGTGGAGGAGGTTTCAAGAACGCTATCACGAATAAAATATTTGTTTTGTATTCATAAAGAAGCTTAGAGGAAAATGAAAAATAAAATCTTAAAGTTTATATTAATATAAGTCATGGTGCTTTGGATAAACTATTTATTTCTCAACTTTTTTGATTAACAAGGGGATAACGTTTGTACCCTTTTTATCTTTGTTAAGATTTAAAAAAAAGCTCATCTAACATTTTGTAACGTGGCTGTGTACCCTTTTTATCTTTGTTAAGAGTTGATACATCCATGTTATCTTTTGTGTTTGTTATTAAGTGAAAATTCTGATAATGAGGGACTTTATCTTTGGAATGCAGCGTTATTATTGTATTAGTTTCATGCAGGTAATGTGTGATGGAGTATTTTTCGTGATTGTTGTAACGTTTGTAATTCTTGATGGTCTTTTATTTTGATATTATTTGACTTATAGTTAAAAATTACACAAAAGGAAATTTTTACTTAATTATGTGAAGTCAATTTGCTTAGTTTATTCTTTTGTGGTGGGCTGGGTTTGGTGGGGTTTGATTGGTGGGTGTGGGGTGGGTTTGGTCTAATTCTGTTACTGGTAATTATGTAATCTTGTTACTTTTTCTTGAAGTGTGTCTGTAGATGGAATAGTGTTGTGATGAATATTTGAAATTATTACATTATCTAAAATATCGATGTTTATTTTACCTATGTAGTTAGGGAAAGCATAAAACAATCTGAGGAAATGAAATTTGTGTTTGTTTAAATCAAAATAAAATCTATATTTGAAAATTATAATGTAAAAATTTAATTTTTTATTTAAATATTGTAGCAAGTTTACAAACGAAAAATAATAGAGTAAGAAAAAAACTGTAGGTTAACCTCTATAAGATTTTATTATTTGTGAAAACACGTTTTTTGTTTCGCTTTGTAGAATAGTGTTAAAACATATTCTAAGGCTAATGTGAGTCTGCGCATTCGTATCCAATCATTAACAGTCTATTGGTTAACACTTATAAGTTGGTTTTCCAGAAGCTGACTTGCAGCCGCGGGCGGGCAGCACAAGACCGCACATGCATCGTTTCCAGAGCCGGTTTGCGCAGCACTTCTACGCAACGTAAACGTCACAGTCAGTGCGCCCCGTTTGTTTAAATCCCTCGTATATTCAGGGAATTTGAATAAACGAGGCGTGGCTGCGGAAGGATACTTTCGTTTAACAAACAAATTTCTTTGACAAAACATTGTGGTCGGAAATGGCTTGCCGAAAAGTTTTTTAATATTTTGTTAAATTTTATATTAAGGATGGATACTAAATGTATAGTGGTGTATCGGGATTGTTCAGGTAAATATGAACTATTAGTAAGTATGAGAGTATTGTTTACAATTGTCAGGCTGATCCGATGGCCCGCGCTCGGCGTTTACAGGTACTCACTTTCCTTGTTCTGCTGATTGTTTAATGTAGATTTTTTTTTTCAATTCGAAGGCCAAGGGAGTCGATTTTGCACACGGACTGCACTCGAGCTTACTGGAACGGCAGATAAAGTCATAGCTTGGGTGACGTCACTGCGCTTGTAAAAAGATCGGCAAACAAGCGCTTAGACTGTGTAAAGAATAGTCGCAACTAATTGTTGACTTGCGTTGTTCCCGTTGTTGTAATTAGCAAGCTACAATTTAAAATATTGTGTTAGATGGAAGTAGTCTTCAGTGTTGAGGATTACACTGTCACTTTGGTTGTTACAATGAAGGCAGAGTTTGTATTCTTGTGTTTACATGAAAAAAATAATGATGGCAGTTGAGGAATATGGATGATATTTGACAGATTTATGTATGAGTGACCTTGTGAGCCTTGTTGTGTGTTTTTGTATGGTGGAGTAGGCCGCCCTAGTCACTACGTTAGTTTGGTCTTGGTTTGGGCACGAGCGCGTCAGTGCGTTGGTTTGGTTACTATCATGTGAGTTTATATGTGTTATTATATGATATATTGGTTGGTAATACTATTAATGGGTGATGTATTGTGTTGTTTATGAGTAATGAGTGAGGTGTGTATGGATGGGTGAGTAGGTGAAGTGGGTGTTTGGTGTGGTTGTGAGTATTTGGTTAGTATGTGTAGTAGTTGTAGTATAGTGGATGATTTGTGTGATATATATGAGTTGATGATTGATTATAGTTGATATTAATAGTCTTTTCAAGAGTAATGCTCATAATAGATATAAGTTGTTAAACTAAAGATTTATGAATTTTACCCATAATAAATCATTGTCATATAGACTACCTTCTATCAAAAATGGTTTTCAAAACAACTAAAAGAATTAAAGAAAAGGAAAACAATCTCGAATACTATATATATATATATATTATTTAATTATATATATATATATATTATATATATATATATATATATATATATATATTATTATTAAATAAATATATAGTATATATATATATATTATATATATATATTATATATACTATATAAGTATATGTGTGTGTGTGTGTGTGTGTGTGTGTGTGTGAATTATTACATAAATAAGTGAAACGTCGTCTAAAGAAATT
>JABUQX010026111.1:10000-12500 GCA_015478945.1 Trachelipus rathkii
ATTTTACTCAGTCAAATAAATGAAGGCGGAGCCTGAGCTGAAACCGGAACCGGAGCCGGACTCGAAGCCGGAGCCGTATCCTGGGTTTTCTTTTTATTCATGAAATAATTTTTTTAGTGAAAAATTTATTGGCAGAAGACGTGCTGAACAATTTTCAAATAGTGCAGAATCCTTAGTGGGATCCGGATCCGGAGTCGGAGCGGAGTCGGAGCCGGAGCCGGAGCCGGAGTATGATTTTTTTTCGAAGAAAATATTTTTAGATGAAAAATTTATTGATAGAAGACGTGCTGAACAATTTTCAAATAGTGCAGAAACCTTAGTCGGATCCGGAGCCGAAGCCGAAGCCGAAGCCGAAGCCGAAGCCGAAGCCGAAGTCGAAGCCGAAGAAGCCGAGGAGCCGGATCCTGGGTATGAATTTTTTTCAAAAATTACTTTTTTAGGTGAAAAATTTATTGCCAGAAGACGTACTGAACAATTTTCAAATTGTGCAGAAACCTTACTTGGATCCGGAGCTGTAGCCGGAGCCGAAACCTGATTCTGGGTATAAATTTTTTTCCAAAAATTTTTTTTTGAGGTGAAAAATTTATTGCTAGAAGACGTGTTGAACAATTTTCAAATAGTGCAGAATCCTTAGTCGGATCTGGATCCGGATTCGAACTAGGAACCGGAGTCAGAGCAGGCGCCATAGTATTATTTTTTTCGAAAAATATTTTTTTAGGTGAAAATTATTGCAGAAGGGAAATAATTTTCAAATAATGCAAAAACCTATTGATCCGATCCGGAGCCGGATCCGGATTCGGAGCGTGATTATGGGTATTAATTTTTTTTCAATAAAATTTTTTTAGATGAAAAATTTGTTGACAGAAGACTGGCTGAACAATTTTCAAATAGTGCAGAATCCTTAGTCTGATCTGGATCCGGAGTCGGAGCTGGAGTCAAAGTCGGAGCCGGAGTCAAAGTATGAATGTTTTTCGAAGAATATTTTTTTAGATGAAAAATTTATTGCCAGAAGACGTGCTGAACAATTTTCAAATAGTGCAGAAACCTTTGTTAGATCCGGAGCCGAAGGTGAAATCAGAGCCGGAGCCGGAGCCGGAGCCAGAGCCGGAGCCGGAGCCGGAGCCGGAGCCTCGATAGGAATTTTTTCAAAAAATATTTTTTTGGTGAAAAATTTAAAGCCAGAAGACGTACTGAACAATTTTCAAGTAGTGCAGAAACCTTAGTCAGATCCGGAGCCGAATCCTGGGTATAAATTTTTTCAAGAAATAATTTTCTTAGATGAAAAATTTATTGCCAGAAGACTTGCTGAACAATTTTCAAATAGTGCAGAATCCTTAGTCTGATCCGGATTCTGAGTCGGAGCTGGAGTCGAAGTCGGAGCTGGAGTCAGAGCCGGTGTATGATTTTTTTCGAAAAATATTTTTTAGGTGAAAAATATATTAATAGAAGACGTGCTGAACAATTTCCAAATAGTGCAGAAACCTTTGTCAGATCCGGAGCCGAAACCGAAGTCAGAGCCGGAGTCGGAGTCGGATCTGGATCCTGGATATAAATTTTTTTCAAGAAATATTTTTTTGCTGAAAAATTTATTGCCGGAAGACGTGCTGAACAATGTTCAAATAGGGCAGAAACCTTACTCGGAGCCGGATCCGGAGTCGGAAACGGAGCCGGATTCTGGGTATAATTTTGTTCCTAAATATTTTTTTGGTGAAAAATTTATTGCCAGAAGACGTGCTGAACACTTTTCAAATTTTTTCAAAAAATATTTTTGTACGTGAAAAAGTTATTGCCAGTAAGTACTGAACAATTCTCAAACAGTGCAGAAACCATAGTCGGAGCCGGAGCCGAGCCGAGCCGATTTGAGCCGGAGCGGATTCGGAGCCTGAGCCGGAGCCGATATAAAAATAATAATTATTTTTCTTTTGGGTTGTAAAAGAAATATCAAAGTACTGAACTAAGCATGAAAAACTATATATATATATGGTTATTGTTATATTATATTATATATATATATATATATATATATATATATATATATATATATATATATATATATATATATATATATATATAAAGATAGTATATATATATATATATATATATATATATATATATATATATATATATATATGGATTGGGTTATGAAAGAATCAGAGGTGGGGTGGGGGTAGCAAGGGATGGTGTTAGAGTAATGGAGAATGAAAGAGAGTGGAGAGTGCCCTTACCTATTATATGCGGATGATTTGGTTTTGTGTGGCGAATGAAAAAAGTTTGAGGGGATTGGTAGAGATTCGGGCAGGTGTAAAAGGAGGGATTTGAAAGCAAACGTAGAATAGAGTAAGGTTATGGTTGTGGCGCAAGGACAGTTTGTAAAGTTATGTTAGATGTGAGCAGCTGGCAGAAATTTGAGTTTAAATATTTATGATATATGGTGGATGAAAAGAAAGTTGTGAATGGCAGGAAGATTGCTGGTGCAATTAAATACTTAGTGGATGTAAAA
>JABUQX010026111.1:15000-30000 GCA_015478945.1 Trachelipus rathkii
GGCAATGATAAGACGGAGAAAAATTTCCCTCGCGCCAGGGCTCGAGCATCGACAACAGCGTCACCGTTAGACAAAGTACAGAAGGCTCTACCACTAGTCCGATCCGCCTCTCCTGAAAAGAAGATATCTCGGAACAGTTTGCAAGTCTCCTGCTTCGATATCACTGCTTTGAAACGGTAATTATTTAAATCCATAGAGGGGTTCTTATAACCCCCTGCTGGGGTCACACGGCATTTTGCTAGTTTGTTCCCGTGTTACAGGAGCAACCAACAAAAGTCAAGAAACGCCGACATGGGCACAACATGATTGTTGCGAGAAATTTGCAATAATAAGACGAAGTAAAATTTCACTCGCGCCAGGACTCGAATCATCGACAACAGCGTCATCGTTAGATAATGTACAGGAGGTTCGACCACTAGTCCGATCCGACACCCCAGAAAAAGAAGGTATCTCGTTACAGTTTTCAAGTTTCCTGCTTCGATATCACTGCATTGAAACTCGATACTTATCCATAGAAGGGTGGTTGGAACCCCTGCTGGGCTACACGGCATTTTTGTGTGGTGCTCCTGGGTTACTGGAGCCACCAACTAAAGTCAATGAACGCCGACATGGGCACAACACGCTTGTTGCGACAAATTTGTAATAATAAGACGAAGAAATATTTCACTCGCGCCAAGACTCGAACCATCGACAACAGCGTCGCCTTTAGAAAATGTATAGGAGGCTCTACCACTATTGCGATCCGCCTCCTCAGAAAAAGAAGCATCTCGGAAGTTTTCAAATTTCCAGCTTCGATATCACTGCATTGAAACTTGATATTTATTTAAATCCATATAAGAGTGGTTGGAACCCCTGCTGAGGCTACACGGCATTCTTCTGGGGTGCTCCTGGGTTACAGGAGCAACCGACCAAAGTCAAGAAACGCCGACATGGGCACAACATGCTTGTTGCGATAAATTTGCAATAATAAGGTGAAGAAAAATTTCACTTGCGCCAGGACTTGAACCATCGACAATAGCGTCGCCGTTAGACAATGTACAGGACGCCCTACCACTAGTGCGATCCGCCTCCCCAGAAAAAGAAGGCATCTCGGAAGTTTTCAAATTTCCTGCTTCTATATCACTGCTTTGAAACTCGATACTTATTTAAAGCCACAGAAGGGTGGTTGGAACCCCTGCTGGGGCTACACGGCATTCTTCTGGGGTGCTCCTGGGTTACAGAAGTAGCGGACCAAAGTCAAGGAGCGCTAACATGGGCACAGCATGCTTGTTACGACAAATTTGCAATAATAATAAGAAAAAAATTTCACGCCAGGACTTGAACCATCGACAACAGCGGGTCGCCGTTAGACAATGTACAGGAGGTCCATCACTAAGTGCGATCCACACACCCCCCAGAAAAAAGGCATCTCGGAACAGTTTTCAAATCTCCTGTTTCTATATCACTGCTTTGAAACTCTTTACTTATTTAAACCATATAAGGGGTTGTTTGAAACCCATATATATATATATATATATATATATATAGTATATACATATATAGATATTAATCTGTGGGTTAGGAAAAAATATATATATATATATATATATATATATATATATATATATATATATATATATATATATATATATATGAGATATGAGAATAAAGTTTTTTTTTGCCGTCTGAAAAAAGAAAAATTTTCTAAATGTTTATTTGTGTTTTTCTAACATTTCATTTTTTCCTTACATAAAATCACAAAAAAATTCATTAAAAAAGACGAGCAGTTTTATTTCCTTCAAATTTTGTACCAACCTTACATATAAACATATAAACAAACTGACGTTTATATTAAATGTTTTGGTATAACGTAAGGTGGTGTCAGCCATGCTTGACTATTTTTCCTTCAAAAATTTTGAAAACTGTCAAAATAAAATTTTAAAAATAAATTTTGAAATAAGGTGTCTAAATGAAATTTACTGCCACACTACATTGGAGTATTATAGTGAAACAGGTACTGATATCTTGAAAATTAAAGATTTTATGGCCATTTTTGTGAAAGTTCAAAAATCAAAAGTTCTCCCCCCCCCCCAAAAAAAACAAAAAACGAACAGTTTTTTTGGTTTTTATCCCATAAAATTTTAGATACCATACTTATTCATCAAAAAACATTTTCTTTAATTGGTTTGAAATAGATGAGATTTTGCTATGAAGTCTCCGCTTAAGTTAATAATTCCGAAAAACTCAAACTATATTGTAAATTTGTAATATAGCTTGATTTGTGTTAAAATTCATTCTTTATAGATTCACGTCAAGGACATGATGTCCCATTAATGGCAGAAGTTTCAGGAGTTTCGAAACCTATCTGCAGAAGAGCCTACCAATCAGAACCTCAAATACCACTTGACGAAACTCAGCTATGCGCAGATGGTGGATCAAAAGATGCTTGTCAGGTATTGGTATTTGTACTTCTGAGCTCCTCTAATGTGTAATAAGATCAGATGCGGAGTGGATATTATTTTATCTGCTCCAGCACCACTATTTTAAAATTATTCGACTATGGCATCGAATCCCTCCAAAGATATCTCCCACTTCATTGACGGTCATAAAATCATTAATTGTTTTATTTTTATAAAGAGAAAGCAAGGAAGTTATACTAACTACTTGAATTTCATTGGTAAAGTTACAAATAGAGAAAATTTTACTGTGATTTTTATTTCTTTATTTTTTTTTCTGCTCCACCTTTTTTTAGGGCCCAGCTCCTGCTCCTACCCCTGATGGCAATTACTATCTTTTAAACATTAAAAAAAAAATAAAAAAAAAAAAAAAAAAAAAACGTTAATTTCTGAAAATGTTAATAAAGAGAAAGTAATAGTCCTATTTATTTCAACTAAGAGGCCCATAATATTTTTCCATTTTTAGGGAGACAGTGGAGGACCTCTTCTTTACCAAGACCTTGAAGAAGCCCAAAGATACTTCCTAATCGGTATCATATCTTTCGGAGTAGAATGTGCAAATCCAGACTTTCCAGGAGTTTACACATTTATTCCAGAATTTTTGACGTGGATAACTAAAAATGCAAATTAATACATAGGAGGGAAAAAGCACAAACAAACAAACACACATACACACACCTACACACAAGGAAGAGTAGTACACATAACATTTCATTACCTTTATCTAAGATATCAAACAACACACACATACACATACAATAATATGGTGAGTGATAGAAGATATAGGTATGAGTAGAGGAGGAGGAGGCAGGTAGGCATGGCAGGCAGTATATGGAGCATATATATAAGGTTATGCAGATATACAGCAAGTTATATATATATATATACAAGGTTAATATATATATATTACAGAGCATATATATATATTGTTATTACCTATTATTGTTGATATATATATATAGTGGTATATATATATATATATATATATATATATAGTATAAATTATATATAAATATATATTATTATTTTATATATATATATAAGATATATATGTATTATATATGTTGTTGTTAAGATAGGTATATATATAGGGTATATATATAAAAGGTATAAGTATGAAGATATATGATATATAAAAATATGTTATATATACATATATGTGATATATATGTATGGTATGAGATAGATATTGTTATATAGATATATATAAGGCGCTATATATGATATATGGTAAGCAGTGCGCGATACAGATATTATAGAGCAGCATATATATATATATGTTATATATATACATTGCTGGTTATATATTATATATTATATAGTATATATATATATATATATGGTTACATATATAGTTAGAGAAAGATATATATATTTAATAGTATATATATATATATATGATATATATATATCCCAGCGTGCCACTCCACCAACATCTTAACACTCCGTCACGGGCCTCCCTCCTCCCTCCTCCCTCTCCTCTTCCTCTCCATATATATATATATGTTATTACATATTATTGGCTATTAATATTGCTGTTGAGCAAAGATATATATATATATACATATATATGAGGTGAAAGATGTATGGTGGTGGTATATTGGTGTTGGTTATATATATATATATTATTATTATTATTATTATTGTTATATATATAAGGTTATTGGCTATATTATTACATATACATATATGCATATTAAGAGTATGTGAAAGCATAGTATATGCTATAGCTGATTATTGCTATTGTTGGCTGCTGGTTACATGCTATGCTATGGCTATGGTTATTACATATATGTTATGGTACATATATTATGGTGCTATATATTATATATATATAGATATGCATATATAGATATTGTTATGATATATATATATATATATTATATTGATATATATACATGTATTGCTGCTACTATTGGTTGGTTGTTATGGTATGTAGAAGTGTGGTGAGGTATATATGATATGCAAGGTAAGAGTTGGTTAATATTGGCATATATTATTATTAGCTATATATTATATATATATGCCTAAAAACAGTCCCATAGTCCTCACCCTTTTATTTATACTTAGTTGAATATATATATATATATATATTGTTATATACATGTTATATATATATATATATAGGTGTAGTATATATTATTATTATTATGTATATATTATTATATATATATATATATATAGTAGGTTTAAAATAAAATTTAAAGTAGTCTCACCTTATTTATACATAAAGAGAATATAACTAAAAGATGCTTAAGGCATCAATATAAACAATTTTACACTCTAAATTCACACACACACAAGCTATTTCATTCGAGCACGAAGAGTCACCTTTTTAAATTGATTGAAAATTTATTTAATCATGATGATTTCCTACACACATTAGGCCAATTTTACATAATCTTTTGCAGTGATATTTATTATGTGATATTTTCATTCATTTGGATCAATTTTCTCAAAAAATAAGAGAATTTTATGATAACATTATGAAATTTATAAAGATCGATCGTTTCTATAATGTTAACCGTGCTAAGCACGAGTGTAGGAGGAGTGCTCAGACATATATATAAGGTTATTAAGCGTTATATATATGTTATATTGGTTAAGTTATACAGCAAAGAAAGAGCAGCATATGGTTAGTTAGTTGTTACTATATATATACATATTAGTATAAGGTTGTTGTTGGTTGTTATGAATAATCCTTCCTGGGAGAGGAAAGATATATATATATATATATATATAGTATATGGTGGTATATTATATATACAATAATATATATATATATATATATATATATATATATATATATATATATATATATATATATATATATATATATATATATATATATATATGTGTGATATAAATATATATAGATATAGTTATATAAGGCGCGTATATATACAGAGAAGATAGTATACAAGAGTTATGTTGATATAGCATATATGGCGGTGTTATATATATGTTAATATTTTTGTTAAAAGAAAAGCCCCTGTTTTCTTTCTTAATGGGGGCGTGTGTTATGCCATTAGGAATATGGGAGATAAAATTATGAGCTTCACACGTCAAAGCGGATAAATTTATTATTTATATTTGAAAGGATTTGAAGAAACATTTATTTGCAAAAGTGATAGATTTAAATATAACTTTTATTTGAAGACGATTTAATTAAGATTTTTATTTTAAAATAATTTTTTAGAACAATTTTAATTTGGAAAATAAAATTGTCTCATGGGAAAAAAGACTCTCAAATTAACTCCACACTCAACATCCTAGATACGAAGGAAAGTCATAAATAGAATTAAAATAGTTCCAGTCTCGATCATATAATTGGTTTTATGTTGGGTTCCATAATTGGTTCTACGATTGTTTTTGAGAATCTCATCGATAACTGAATATTACACTATTGAAGACTTTTCTATTATTTTGTGATATTTATCATTGAAGAAGTTCTAATTCCTTACAGCACTACTAAGGCAGTGAGAAGGATTAAGATTTGATATTTATCATTTGAATTAGAAGATTACTAAAGAATATAGTTCTCTGGACAAGGATTAGAAAGTCTAAGTAATTATTCAGAAGAAAATTTTGTAAGAGATTAGATAGCAATCAGTGAGAGATTTATTAGAACACTTTGAATGAAAGTTATACAACTTCGAGAGACTTATTGGAACTATTACTTGTTGAAGGAAAGTCTTGTAACATTGAGAACGACTTTCATCTGGATCAAGGAACCATTATTTATTGGAAGGAATTTACTAACTGAAAGTAATTGATCTTTGATATTTTGAGGAGTCCGTCTGAGACTCAGGAATAATTTAGTAATCAGAAGACTTCGTGATTTTCGCTACACTTCGTATCTGAGAGAGTGGAAATCTACATTGTGAATCATACCCTAGACATTTTATACAGTTTATTCTATTTTGATTTGTATTGTTTAATAAACGAACTCGGGAATTGTCACGCTATTATTGACGGAAACCCCATCTTGTGACAATAAATTGGAGGCTCTGTCCGAATATTTTCGCAAGGAAATACTGAGACCAATAAATTGAAGACTCTGTCTGAATTTGCTTCTGAAGAAAAGAAATATATCAGTGGTCTTATTTGAAAAAGTTCCTAAAAGAATACCACAGTCGTCATTCAGAGTAAAGATAACTCTTGTGATACAGATATTAAAGTGTGAGCCTCTATTAAGATTTACCTTTTTAATATGGATTGTGTGGTATTAGCAAAGATCGCCCAAGATCTTGGACTAAAGGGAAAAGAGGCAAGGGAATTTATAAAGGAACATATTGAAGCAGCAGAGAGACAGAGGGAAGCTGCCAAAGAAGCAGCAGAGAGAGAAGCTACCAGACAAGCTGCTGAGAGAGAAGCTACCAGACAGCAAGCTGAAAGAGAGGCTTGCCAAGAAGTAAGAAGAGAGACAAAGAGAAGCAGAAGAGAGACAGAGGGAAGCTGACAGAGAAGCAGCAGAAAGAGAAGCTGCAAGAGAAGTGAGACAAAGAGAAGCAGAAGAGAGACAGAGGGAAGCTGACAGAGAAGCAGCAGAAAGAGAAGATGCAAGAGAAGAGAGACAAAGGGAGCATGAACTAGAGCTCAGGAGAATGGAATTGCAAGCAGGCAATAATAACCAACAACAAGCTGCAAACAATCATGATGTTAAGGCAAGAGTGCCTAAGCTCCCTCCTTTTGCAGACAACAGAGATGAAATAGACTGCTACCTCGAACGCTTCGAAAGATTTGCGGAGATTAATGAATGGGACAAAAGGAATTGGGCATCTCACCTTAGCGCCTTGTTAACAGGGAAAGCCTTACTTGCATATTCCCGCATTCCTAAAGAAGATTTGAAAGACTACGATAAATTGAAGAATGCCCTTCTACTGTGCTACAATTTGACGGAGGATGGCTACCGAATAAAATTTAGGAGTGCGAAAGCATATAATGATGAAAGGCCCATACAATTCATAGATAGGCTAAAGAACTACGTCATGAAATGGACAGATCTGGCGGAGATAAATAAGGATTTTAATGATATCATCAATCTGATAGTAGCTGAGCAATTTCTTAACACTTGCCCGAAAGAACTGGCAACATTTTTACGGGAAAGGAAGGTTAATAAATTAGATGTCATTGCTCAAGAGGCGGAGAACTATCTCCTGGCCCACAACAAAAATTTGACATCAATGAGTAGTAGAGAAGAATCCTCTAAGAAAGAGAAGAAAGATACCATCGAAAGTTTTAAAGGTACCGATAGACCCAAATATCAGTCCACTTGTTTCAAGTGTGGGAAGAAAGGGCACAAGGCATTTGATTGTAAAAATTACAGTCCCTATAGGAGAGACGACCGATACAAGAACTATAACAACAACCATTCCAACAACAATTGGAGAGAAGGACCCAAAAGGGCAGCTGCTGCCATAACAGCTGAAGTTAAACAGTGGGATAAGGAAACCGCCTCTGACATTACAACGTCTCATGAAAATATTAGTGTCAATAAAGACTCCGACCTCATGAAACACGTGAACAACAATAACGAGATTGCTTTAGCATGCGGCAGAATGATTCCTGTCGTCAGAGTCGCATGTGTAAAGAGTGATAATGTAAGACCTAACATCGTGAATTCAATGATGCCCGTTGTTGACGGAAAGATTAATGGTATGGCAGCGAATGTATTGAGGGACACCGGCTGTGATTCTGTCATTGTTAAAAAGAAATATTCAACGGCAAACCAGAGAACTGGGAAGAGGAAACAGATACTAATGAATGATCGACAACACGATCAGAGATGCACCCGTTGTTATGATCGACGTCGTTACGCCATATTATACAGGTCGTGTGGAAGCCATAGCCCTAGACGATGCCATATATGACTTGATAATAGGAAATATTCCAGGAGCGAGGAATGCAGAGGATCCTGCACATAAGGAGATGGTATCGCGCGCGAGGGCAGCGAACAGTTCTCTGGGAGAAGCAGCTGAAGCTCATGGTGACATGACGGGGCATCTTGACAGTCAAGCGATAGTGTCATGTGCTGGCGAATCAATAGACTCACGGTCGGAAGAAACTACACAGTTCAACGATATATTAGAACATCCCGTCGACCAAGTGGATGTATCGCGCGCGAGTAGTTCGCACAATGAAAGGCCAATTACGCCAGAAAACGCTCAACAGGCAAGTGATGACAAAATCAATCGCGAAAAGTTCATTGAATTTCAGCGAGATGATGAGACTTTGAACAGATGTAGGGTCTTGAGTGAGATGGAAGGTAAAGAAGAAAGACGATCGTATTACGACGTAAAGAAAGGAATCTTGTACAGGTGTAAACAAGATAAAGAAGGTCCGAGCGAGCAAGTTGTTGTACCGAAGAAATTACGGAATGAAGTAATGATTATGGCGCACGATAGCATCATGGGAGGACACCTCGGGATCAAAAAGACGACAGATAAGGTACTCTCAGAGTTCTACTGGCCTGGGATGAACGAGGATGTATCCCGATTCTGTCATTCGTGCGACATTTGTCAGAAGACGGTGCCGAAAGGAAAGGTGGTAAAAACGCCATTGACGAAAGTTCCACTTATAGGGACCCCGTTTAAAAGGGTGGCGGTAGATCTTGTGGGTCCAATTGTGCCATCTTCTCAGGACGGACATAGGTATATTCTCACTCTTGTTGATTATGCCACGAGGTACCCTGAAGCGGTACCATTAAAGAATATTGATACAGAGACGGTTGCGGAAGCCCTGGTGGACTTGTACTCTAGAATTGGGGTACCAGATGAAATACTGACCGACTTGGGGACACAGTTTGTATCGAGGTGCATGAAGGAGGTGTCCAGGTTATTAAATGTGAAGCAGTTAAGCACGAGTCCATATCACCCTATATGTAACGGCCTGGTTGAAAAGTTCAACGGAACGATGAAAAGGATGTTAAAAAGGCTCTGTAGTGAACAACCTAGAAGGTGGAATAAATTCATAAATCCTCTACTATTCGCTTACCGTGAGGTGCCGCAAGAAAGTACCGGATTTGCGCCTTTCGAATTGTTGTATGGGAGAACTGTGAGAGGACCCATGCAGATAATGAAAGAAATTTGGGTTAATGAACGGCAGCCAGATGAGGTGGCGAACAGCTATCACTATGTATTCAAGTTAAGGGAAAAATTGGAGGAGACTTTAAAGATAGCATCGTCAGAATTAGAAAAGGCCCAGAATCGCTATAAACATTACTACGATAGGAGCGCTAAGGAAAGAAGGTTCGAAATAGGCGATTCCGTATTGATATTACTGCCCACTGAAAGTAATAAACTACTGATGCAGTGGAAGGGACCTTACGAGGTCGTCGGTACAATTGGCGAAAACGATTATAGGGTGAAAGTCAATGAGAAGGTCAGGACGTATCATGCGAACCTGTTAAAGATATACAATAAAAGGAACGAAGAAACGCCGGATGCCGTACACATCGCGTGCGTAGGTGTGGTCGATTTCGAAGAATGTGAGAAGGAAGACATCGATCTAGGAGAGGACGTGATTGTCCTAGGAAGCTGCACGCCTAAGGAAAGCGTCAAGGATATCAAAATAGGGCCAGAAATAGAAGAAGACAAGAGGTCAGAAATAAAAGAGATATTAAGCGAATTCAAACATGTATTTACCGACCTACCAGGAAAAATGGACATTGTGCAGCACGAAATAAATTTGACGTCCCAAGTTCCTATTAAGAGTAAGCCGTACTCCATACCGTATGCGCTGAGAGAAACACTCAAAAAAGAGGTCAGTGAGATGCTGAAAATGGGAGTGATAAGAGAGTCTGATTCCCCCTACGCATCACCCATAGTCATGGTGAAAAAGAAGGACGGATCCAATCGTGTTTGTGCAGATTATCGGAAGTTAAACCAGGTCACGTTGTTCGACCCTGAACCGATGGCCGTGACAGAAGAGATCTTCACAAAGTTCGGGAAGGATAAATACTTTTCAAAGATTGACCTCAGTAAAGGTTACTGGCAAATCCCAGTAAGGAGTGGAGACGTACCTAAAACAGCTTTTGTAACGCCAGACGGACATTATGAATTCCTTAGGATGCCGTTTGGTCTGGTAAACGCAGGCGCCACACTAGTTAGGGCCGTGAGGAAAATACTCAGAGGTATGAAGAGTACAGATAGTTACTTGGACGACATAATCGTTCATACAGAAACCTGGGAGGACCACGTAATCGAAATTAGGGAATTGTTGAATAGACTGGCGTACGTTGGCGCAACTCTCAGACCGTCAAAATGCGAGATAGCCGTTAAGGACCTAGAGTTTCTCGGCCATAAGCTGACCGAAGGAGTCGTCGGTCTACAAGACGATAATATAAAAAAAATCAGAGACGCAGAGAGGCCACGCACCAAGAAAGGGGTCAGATCATTCCTGGGACTGACAGGGTTTTACAGGAATTTTATACCCAATTATTCAACAATAGCTGCTCCGTTAACTGACCTGACAAAAAATAAGCAACCGAATAAAGTAGTTTGGCAAACAGCCCAAGAGAAGGCGTTCGTAGCATTGAAAAATATGTTGATCTGCAAACCCATTCTACGACTTCCCAACCTCACCAAGTCATTTGTGCTACAAACAGATGCGAGCGATATGGCTTTAGGGGCAGTACTCCTGCAGGAGTTCGAGGACGGACTGTTCCCTATAGCGTACGCGAGTAAGAAACTTTCTACCAGGGAGAAAGCTTATTCTACGTTAGAAAAAGAGGGGCTCGGCATAATATTTGGTGTGCGTAAGTTCGATAATTATTTATATGGGAAGGAGTTTGTCCTGCAGACGGACCATCAGCCACTGATCTACATGCAGAAAACTAAGTATGTCAATGCAAAAGTGATGAGGTGGGCATTGTTTCTGCAGAAATACAAGTTCAGGCTGGAATCGATTAAAGGTATGAAAAATACCGCCGCAGATTATCTAACCAGGATCGGGGCATGAGAATACTATTGTTTTAAGTGAAAGAAAAGCCCCTGTTTTCTTTCTTAATGGGGGCGTGTGTTGTGCCATTAGGAATATGGGAGATAAAATTATGAGCTTCACACGTCAAAGCGGAAAATTTATTATTTATATTTGAAAGGATTTGAAGAAACATTTATTTACAAAAGTGATAGATTTATATATAAATTTTATTTGAAGACGAATTAATTAAGATTTTTATTTTAAAATATTTTTAAGAACAATTTTTATTTAGAAAATAAAATTGTCTTATGGGAAAAAAAGATTCATAAAATAACTCTACACTCTGCATCTTGGATACGAAGGAAAGTTATAAATGGAAGTAAAAAAGTTATTACCTGGTTCCAGTCTCGATCATATATTTGGTTTTATGTTGGGTTCCATAATTGGTTCTACGATTGTTTTTTGAGAATCTCATCGGTAACTGAATATTACACTATTGAAGACTTTTCTATTATTTTGGGATATTTATCATTGAAGAAGTTCTAATTCCTTACAGCACTACTAAGGCAGTGAGAAGGATTAAGATTTGATATTTATCATTTGAATTAGAAGATTACTAAAGAATATAGTTCTCTGGACAAGGATTAGAAAGTCTAAGTAATTATTCAGAAGAAAATTTTGTAAGAGATTAGATAGCAATCAGTGTGAGATTTATTAGAACATTTTGAAGAAAAGTTATACAACTTCGAGAGACTTATTGGAACTATTACTTGCTATAGGAGAGTCTAGTAACATTGAGAACGACTTACATCTGGATTAAGGAACCATTATTTATTGTAAGGAATTTACTTACTGAGAGTAATTGATCATTGATATTTGAGGAGTCCATCTGCGACTCAGGAATAATTTTGGAATCAGAAGACTTCGTAGATTTCACTACGCTTCGTATTTGAGAAAGTGGAAAACTACATTGTGAATCATACCCTAGACATTTTATACAGTTTATTCTATTTTGATTTGTATTGTTTAATAAACGAACTCGGGAAATGTCACTCTGTTATTGACGGAAACCCCATCTTGTGACAATATATATATATATATATATATATATATATATATATTTTATTTTTTAAACCGTTAAATATATATATATATATATATATATATATATATATATATCAAAATAATATTATATTAATGATCTGAAAAATTTATTGTAAAATTAAAAAAAATTGTACATATTATATATATAATATATATATATATATATATATACTATATTATATATATATAATATATATATACTATACTATATATATTATATATATATTATATATTTTATATATATACTATATATCATATATATTATATTAATATTATATAATATATATACTATATATATATACTATATATATACTATACATATATATATATACAATATTCAATACTCCATACCTATATATATATATATATAATATATATTTATTATATATTTATATTATACATATATATAAATATATATATATATATATATATTATATATATATATATATATATCATATATATATTCATATATAATATATATATATATCTATATATCATATATATATATATATATATATATATTTATACTATATATATATATATATATATACTATATATTATAATATATATATATACTTATAATAATATATATACTATAAATAAATATATAAAAATAATATATATAACCCTATATATATTATATATATATATATATATATATATATATATATATAATATATATATATATATTTATATATATATATTTATATTATATATTATATATATATATATATATAATATATATTATATACTATATATATATATATATATTATATAATATATATAAATATATACTCTATATATATAAATATTATATATAATATATATATATATATATATATATATACTATATATATATATTTATATTATATATATTATATATATATATATATATCATATATATATATATTGTAAAATATTTCAAAGGCTGCGATATGTATTCACTAAACTAAAAAATCAAAGTTCAAAGGAGTGACAATAATTATTAAATATATACTCGTAAAATATATCCATATATATATATATACTATTATATATATATATATATCATATATATTATATATATATATAACCCCATCTCACAACCTCTCATCAACTACGCCTTAACATAACCACTACCCTCCCTCGACTAATAACCATTATCTCCAACTGACTATATATTACTAATACTATAATATATATATATATTATATAAAATTATATATATATTTATTATATATAATATTATTAATATAATATATATATATATATATAATATATCTATATATATATATAGTAATATACTATATATATTATATATATACGGTATATATATATATATATATATCTATATATATATATATATATATATATATATATTTATATATATAATATATATATATATATAATATATATATTCAAAGAAGCGGCATCTATTTGGGGTTGATCATACAACTCCATAGGTGGGTTTTGGGTATATTTATTTCAAAATATAACATAAAAGGATATTTAGATGCTGATACTGAATATTCAATCAAAAAATAAATAAATAAAATAATAAATTCAAACAGTCCTTACAATATATATATTAGTATAATATATATATATATATATATATATATATAATATATATATATATATATATATAATATCGTAATATATATATATAATATATATATATATGCATATATATTCCTAATATTACATTTGCAAAATTATGTATTATAAAAATTTATTTAGTTCTTAAAGGTAAGCAAAAGTAGTTATTAATCTAAAGTGGGAGCATTCAGAAAAAATATGCGATACACTTTTTAGAAGAATGTTTATGGATTATAAGAGTAAGAAAAATGATGGTGGCGAATGGGGGCAAGGTTGATTGACAGGCAATGAAGATGTGGTGCAAGCAAATTGCCAGCGGTATGGTGACGGGAAAATTTGCAGATGGGCGAAGATCCTTGACAAATGTATTGGTTGTGATTGAATGTTGATTGTATCCACCTGCGGAGCGCCTGCAAGTTTATCACCTTCGAGCAAGCGATTTTCGTTTGGTGAGAGGAAGACCACTAAAGCAATGTTCGGCTTTAATATTTTAAAGGTTTCGGCCCCTTTCTCCGATCACTCGCCCAGCATTCCTGCCAGTAAGACCGGAAGCCTTGTCCTAGTGCAAGATAATAATCAGTTAATGGGACGGCGACTCTGTCGAAATATCATCCGGGAGGTTCCCAGACACACTTTCCGGAAAGAGGAGACAGCCATTTTGGCCTTCTCAGCGATTTCGTTGCTGGTTACCCCTACGTGAGAGGGAGTCCAACATAAAGTAATTTGTTTCTTGCGAGAGTGGAGCAGCCAAAGAAATTGTTGTACAGTGTGATACCAATGTTGTTTTAGAATATTCAGATTGCTTAGCACCTTCTCCCAGGCGCTTCAAAGTCATGGAGGGAGCTGAGCGAATTCTGAATAAATGAATAAGAGTCGTCCCTTTATTAAGGATAAAATTCGAGAGAGGGCATATCATTAATACGCCATTAATTCTTGCGGTAAAAATAGAGAACATGAGGGG
>JABUQX010026111.1:42500-45000 GCA_015478945.1 Trachelipus rathkii
TATATTATTATATTATAATATATTAATATATATAAAATATAATTTACTGTATATATATATATATATATCAATATATATGTTATAGTATATATAAACTATATAATTATTAATAATTAATATTATATATATAAATATTATATAGTACTATATATATTATATATTATATTATATTATATAATATATTATATTATATATTATATTATATATAATATTATATATTCTATATATAATATATAATAATAATATAACAACACTATATTATATATATATATATATATATATATAAGTATATATATATATATACTGAAATATATATATATATAATATATATATATATATAATATATATTATATATATCATATATATAATATAATATATATAAATATATTATATATATATTACATATATAATATATAACACACATTATATATATATATATATCATATACTTATATTATATATAATATATATATATATATCTATATATATATATATATATTATATATATATATATATATATATTTATATATTATATATTATATAATATATTATATATATATATATATGTATTATAATATTATATTATATATATATAAATATATATATATATATATATAGTATATTTTATATATATATATATATATATATATATAGTATATATATATATATATATACTATATTATATATAAAGTATATATATATATATATATATATATATCTAGTATATATACATTATATAGTAATATATACATATATATATATATCTACCATATATATATATATAATATATAGTATATATATATATATATATATATAGTATATATATAATATATATAATATTATATATTATTATATATATATAGTATATTATTATATATAGTATTACACTATATACAATATGGTCCCGTCGCCAATTATTAAACGCACTTTGATTTTATTTTACGTTTTTGAAATATTGTTCAGTCCTATAATTACCAATTATTGACATAATTTATGTCTATAATTCCTTAAAAAACATTAAACGATTATTATTTTTATTCAGTTACTTGTAAATAAACTATACATATAAATGGAAAAGTTATTTATTTTGTTCAGCAATATTGGAAGAAAATGTGTCAAAATGAAAAAAAAAAATTAATATTCTTGTTGAGGCGCCGGCCATGTTGTCAGATTATCTATAAAGCCTTTATTCACGGGGCATGCTGTTAACAGCATTCTTGGCACTGTCCTCTTGCTATGCTCAGTGCGGTTATTCTACACATGGCATAATTTTTTAATGTCAAGTTTTCGTGGTTATGACATCTTTGCCTATCTCTTTCTGTTCATGACTAGTTCCTCAGATATCTCTATTCGGATTATGTCTGGAGAATTTCCTGCGCAATTCGCAAAGGAATATTTTCTTTCATGTAAATTAGGCCTTGATTGATGCGTGTAGTGGATAAGGAGCTCCATCTTGCATGAAGCAAAAACTATTCTTATTTAGAGAACAGCCCCTAACTACTGGGTCAATAGTTTGCTGCGGCATCTCTTTATACTTGTCCTGTTTCATGGTACCGAGGACCTTCGTAAAGGCGCCAAGTATCTTGCACTTATGAAAGAGAGCCAGATCCACTGGCCTATGTGGGATGGCTTTTACAACTCGTTCCAGCAGTCTGGGCTGAACAATTTTCTCCATGGACAACGACGCACAAATTTGGGGGTTTATTTTTGTCATGAATTTCGCAAAAATGCTTATCATCGCGAAGCAAACTTGTAAGCAAGCAAGTAAATGTATAATATTTAGAAGGTAAATAGACTTTTTTTAATTTTCAAAATAATAAATTACACATAGCATTAATTTTAAAAATTTCTTTTTCTGACGCAAAATCCATTGTTTTTTTCAATGCTTCAGGCTACTTCAGAGCTTAGCCTTCATTTCTATGTTAGTTTGGGTATTATCTGGCTAGCGTTGGGCTTTGAAAGTTCTATAGATGACAAACATTCTGCGAACTGATCTTTGCGACACGATAACGTTGGATGCTGCAAAACCTCAGCATGTTATTTGTTTACATGGTCAGTTAATACTATATATATATATATATATATATATATATATATCTATATATATATTATATATATATATATATAGTATATTATATATATATATATATTATAGTACAAGTATATATGACGAAAGTGAAGCGTGTGTAAGAATAATGGTGTCAATGTGATTGGTTTACGGATTAGATAGGCGGAGTGAGAAGGGTTGGTGTTATGTCTTGCCTTGTTATCTCAAGTTTGTATCACTGGATGGGGTTATGAAAGCATTCGAGGTGGGGATGGCAGGAAATGGTTTAGAATGAATAGAGAATTGGAGAGGAGTGGAGGGTGCCAGCTCTCTATTGTATGGCGGATAATTTTGGTTCTGTGGTGGCGAGTGGCTGAAGAGAGTTTGAGAAGGATTGGTGAGAGATTTGCAAGGGGTATGTAAAGGAGGGGTTCTGTAAAGTAAACGTAGATAA
>JABUQX010026111.1:47500-52500 GCA_015478945.1 Trachelipus rathkii
AATTTCTTATTTAAATTGTTTTATGTTTATAAATAATATAGAAATGAATTATGTTTATATTTACATAAGATACCAAACGAACTCTTATCTTTAACAAAACTAAATAATTTAATAAAAAAGTACGCTTATATTTTACGAAGTAAATTATTTTCCATAGTCGATGAAGCTAAATATTTATATTGGAATTACATATTATAGAACTAAATAAATTTTGAAAGAAAAATAATTTAAGAAAATAAATTTTTGAAAAACATTACAAATTTAGAACTTCTAATTAAAAGATAGTTAAATCCGAATTAAAGTTAGAATTTTTTAGGAAAAAAATTTTATGAATCAACTAAATTTTTAAGCACATAATTAATTAACCAGGAGTTAATTAATATTTTACAAAGCTGAATATATTTATGAAAACAATGAATTTTTACTTCTTAACATGGGTAGGAAGAAATGAAATTAGATAAACTCCTAATATCTTTTAAAAAGCAATTAAATATATAAATCCTAAATAAATGTTATGAAACTTTATATAGAAAACAGTATAAATTTATATATCCTAAATAAATTTTATAAAGCTATTTATATTAAATTTAGAAACAATTAAATTTAGAATTATATGAAAAAAATCACAAAAATTTTGAATTTTCTTAGAAAACAATTAAATTTAGAACTAATTTGTAAATTTTAGGAAACAAATAAAATTAGATGCTCAATTAAATAAAGCTTTAATTAAAAAAGAAATAAATAAATAATACTTAAAGAATTTTAAAATTTAAAAAAAGAGAAAAAAAAAGTTTAAAATACCAAAAAATTTTCTTAGGAAAAAGATAAAAATAAGAAAATAAAATTTGGCCAACTGTTTCTCATTCTTTGCAACTTATGTCCTGTTAAAGAAAGTCTTCAAACTTCTTTCAACTTACCTTTGATAAATTTTTTAAATAAATAGATAAAGAAGAGAAAAAGGAGAGAGAGAAAAAGATGAAGGAAAGGGAAAGAAGATAGAGAAACTAATTTGAAATGGGGCAGAAGATCTAGATACTTTTAGAAGATGTTTTTATTCAACAACTTTCAAAAAATGTATGAATATTAACGGTTTTAGGCAATGGCATCTCTTGTATATACTATATATATATATATACTATATATATATATATAATATATATAATATATATATATATATATGATATATATATAGGTATACATATATATATATATATATATATATATAATATATATGTAGATATATAAAAATAGATATCTATATATATATATATATATTATATATATATATATACTGTATATATATATATTTAATATATTATTATATATATATATATAATATACTAACTATATATTATAATATATATAATATAATATATATATAGTATATATATATATATTACAATATATATAACACTATATATATTAAATATATATATAACTAATATATATAATATTATATTATATATTATATATATATAATATATAGATATATATTATATATATATATATATATATATATATATACTACTATATTAACACCGGCTTCCTATTTAGAGGCTCTGCGCGTGAGCGACTGTAATCTATCTGTAAAAAAAAGAATATACTATATATTATACTATATATATATATATACTATACTATATTTGATAATATATATATATATATATTATATATTATTATATATATAATAGTTATATTATATATATATATATATATATATTATATATATATATAAGCATCGATTGTGTGTTATTCAAAGCCAGGAAACTTTCAGACATGTATCCTGCAGTATCTTCCTTTAGCTTAATAATGTAGAAAAATCTGTCTAATTCAACACGACGTGTGTATGCGTGAAGATGGATTAAATAGCAAAGAAACCTAAATTATTTTTAACCTTTACATTATTTATCAGAATGAACATCTTTATATTAAAATTGCTTAAAAAACGTTATTTCATGACGCAATTTTAAAGAAATGATTTTTTTTCTAATAGAGATTTTATTTTTTGTATTTAGTGTTAATACATCTAACTATATTGGAAATGACTGCTTTTGACTCTGATGGACGCCTTGCGGCTTCTGCCACTCAAGAGTGGGAGCTTAATCGTTGACAGGAATGAGGCAGGTTCATTCCTTCTCGACTAATATCCTTTTCTGCTCCTCATAATCTCCATGTTCGATGCGTGCCTGTTCTATGGCCATTCAGGCAGAGACGGCCTTATCGCCGGGTGGAGTGAAAAATTCTCAGTTCTCTCTATCACTCTCGCTAATTTCATTCAGGTGCTATGGAAATCGTTGCAGGGTAATTCGTGCTTCGACGAAGCAACTAGCGGCTTTTTCATAAAATGCGGAAAGGCGCTAACCTCCTTGGGTTCTCCTACTAGATAAATCTTTCTGGGCTCTTGCAAACATCTCCAAACACTTCTGTATAATCTACCTTTCCTCCTTCTTATTACGATATGATGGCTCTTTTGCTAACTCTCCATGAAAAGGGCAATCTCTTCGGCCTGCACTAATTTTCCTCTTAACTCAACTGAACGTATCTGGCATTCCTCTCCTCGCACCTTCCACTCTAGGTGTGCCTATGTCTTTGCCTGTGATTACATTATTTTTTTTTTTCTTTTTTTTTTTTCATTTTGATCGGGTGCTATGGGCTCGCTGAGATGCTATGACGTTAGGAGGCGGGGGGCCCGGATGCATTCCTCCCGAAGTTTTGAGGGAGTGTGCTTCCGAGCTGGGCCCCCTCCACTCGTTCAACTATATTCTATATGTCTGCAGATACATAAACACTTTCCTGCAGTGTTTGGAACGCTACGTCTACAATGTCCAACCTTAATTCCGAAAAAAAGGAAGCCGCTCTGATCCTTCTAACTATCGCCCTATAGGTCTCACCTGTATTCTATCTAAGATCTTTGAAACCTTCTCAACTCTCACTTCTTAGCCTCATCTTTGGAATCTGGCATTCTCTCTTCCCGATGCGCCCAGTACGGCCTTTCGGCGTTCGAGTGCTAGCTGTGTATAGCTTTCCTATTTAACCGATTTTATGGTTTTCCGGCCGCTTAGGAATTACGGGGAGACTTGCGTGTTGCGCTTAGAACATTTCCAAGCAGTTTGACACGGGTAATGGCAACGCGTGCACTGCTGCCTGCCAAGCTCCCGCTCTCTCTGGGTTTCCTCCACTTCTTATTGCTTCTTATGTCAAGTTTCTTTCAAATCGCTCAAATATCGCTGTTGTTGATGGGGGCGACTTCTTGCCTTTTCTGTACATAGGTGTTCCTCAGGGTTTCTTCTTATCTCCTACTTTATTCTACTTTCATTAATGATTACTTCTCACCTGCAAAGCTCATTAACTCTATTCACTGTGCATCATGCGATGACTCGACTTCAATTCTCAACTCATTTCAATATCTGCTCCTCTTCTTTTACTCTAGAATTGCTCTCGTCTTATATCTTTCCGACTTCTATTCTCGGTGATTCCTGGATAGAATTTCCGGTGGCGGTCAGTCTCAACACTTGTGAAATTTCTATTCTTTAAAACATTATACTCTTCAAATCTCGCCCTCTCTAAGACACGCTTTCTAACTTTCCTATCTTCGCTTTCGACGGTTCTCTCGTCTCTCGTGTTGACAATAAACATCCTTGGCCTAACATAAACAAAAAAATGTCTTGGAAACCTCTAGTCACAACGGTTGCTAGGGCGCTCAAAGAAGCTGGGAGTTGCTGTTTAGACTGCGAGACCTTTTTTTCTCTCCACAGTTACTCCAGTTATACAAGGGCCTCATCCGCCATTGTATGGAGTACTGCTCTCATATCTGGGGGGGCTCAGGTTTCACCTGGCTTTTGGATAGGGTCGAGACAAAGGCAAAAAGACTTATAAGCTGTCGTGCGTTGTTCTTTCCTAGTCTGCACTTTGACCCCCTATTTTGGCTGGGCGCATGTGGTGCTTTATCTCTTTTCTATAGCGTGCATGTAGCGGCTAAGGTGCCTCGAAGAGGTACTTTCACTCGCGTGCCAACTCCTTTAAGACGCCCTCGTAGACAAGCGGAGTGCTGGTACTCGGCACATAGTTTTGTGTTGATTATTAGTCCTTCCAGACTAGTTCGCCTGTGTGCCTCTTCTTCCTGGGGCACGCCTCTGTTCTGTGGAATTCTTCTTACGCAATCTTCTGTTGTTTCCTACTCATTTAATCTCCCTCACTTTAAAGCTCGCGTCTGTGCTCATCTGCGTGATTTTGCGTTAGTTGATAGTTTTGTTGATTTTAACAGACCACCGTGCCTTGATATTGGCTTTGCCCGTGAGCGGTGGTGATGTCTGTAAAAAAAAAAAAAAAAAAAAAAAAAAAAAAAAAAAAACTTTACTAAATGAGGAGATAAGAAGGATAAAGTAATTCAGACTAAATTTGAAAGATTACTCACATACACTAAGAAAGATATGATTGAACATTCGCTATGAACAGAAAAGAAATGATACTTTGAAATTCATTCATGAGTTAGGAAGAAAGATAGTTTAGAAATTTACAGATCGGTAAAGTATTCGTATTATGAAATTATTTATGAACAGTAAAAGGAAAGATTTTGAGATTGAACATGAATCCTGTCAACCAAGCTACTTTTTGAAATTAAGCATGAACGCTAAACCAACACGTTCTTGTAATAAAAATTATATGGTGGTATTAATGTCGTAAACCTCTATGAACTTTAAAATATGTCTTAAGACGCTTATGAACAGCAGATAAAAGACTCATGATGATGCAGCAAATAAATGTCTAAAGATCGAACGAAAATTTAAAAAAAAGAGTAACCTCATGGGCTCGTAGCTAACGCACCATGGGTGCAGAGGTATGACGTATAAAAAAAAAGTTAAAAAAACAAGAATAGCATACAATTAATTTTTATATTTCTATTCAAATTATATTTTGAAATAGTTTTAATTAAATAAATAAATGAAGTTAAAATTAAAATAAATAAATAAGTAAATTAAATAAATAAATAATAAATCAAG
>JABUQX010026112.1:0-22500 GCA_015478945.1 Trachelipus rathkii
GCTCAACGTCGGTTTATTGATTGCAGTGTCGCTGTGATGTCGAGCAGGAAGTCTTCTTGGAGGAGAGGGGTGCAAATTAGTTTCTTTCCCGTGTAGAGTGGAGTGCCGCCAACATAACCGCAGCATCCCTTACCATCAATCCGGGTTTTCTGGTCGCCCAGTGAATGCCTCCAAGCAAGTTTCCAACTTGTTCCTCTTGGTGGGAGCCAAGCGGTCGATAATAAGGTTTTGGCTTTTTAGCTTTTGTAGAGTTTCTTAGTTGTTGCCAGGCCATCCCTGATTTTGAGAGGCAAGATTCTGGTCGAGCATTCACAACTCTCGAATATCTCTCCTTCTTCGTCTTCGATGGTCAGGAGCGCTGACTCAGCCAGGTCAAACCAAAGCTCGGTGAATTGTTTACGAAGAAAGGTTGCAAATGGAATGCTCGCAAGGGAGTAGACATGACATTACTTAAGGATTTTGTGAAAGAAGAGAAAAAAAAAATTAAATAAATTGGAATAATCACGTAATAACGGACCGAGGGTGGAAAAAATCAAAGAAATTGACAACCTTAGAGTCAGACCAAGGGTAAATATGAGGCGTGCTGCGATATAAAATTCCAAAATTACTATAATATATTATATATAATAATTAAAGTTTTTCTCTCTTTTTTTTTTTTTTTGTTTACTATTATTTTTTAATTTATTTGAGTCACCTTCTGTTATCCACAGCACACAAGAGTGTGGCTATACCTTGTTAGAGATACCACAACATGGCGATCAAATAATAATAATAATAATAATAATTAAATAATAATAAATAATAATAATAATGATAATAATGATAATAATGAAATAATAATAACAATAATAATAATAATGAATAATCATAATAATACAATAATATTAATAATATTAAGTTTTTATATATACAATAATCAATTAATTAATAATATTACAAAGAACAATTACAAAAAAAATAAAAAAAACCGAAAAAAAAAACAAACAATAGATTCCGTTATGAAAATACAGAACGTACCAAGTTAGGTTCCAAACAGCGTTAGTTTGATACTCTGCCGACGAAGCTGGCTCTTGATGGCTGCAGCTGGGCTCGAGTAAAGCTGGAAGATAGATTAGACAATATTTTATGAAAAAGGAAGAAGGTACCCGTAAAAAAAACAAAATTTCTTACAAAATGATAGTTTTAAAATTCTTGAATAATGCCTAAATAGTTTTGCCTCGCCCTTGTTTGTGGTGTTCTGATTCGAATTAATCTTCATCTTCGGCACTATAAGCTGGGGCTTAGGACCGCTTTTTAAGGAATTTGATGAGAAGTTAATTTCTTACATATTTTTATTTTCCTACTTCTATTTACAATGAGGGTTGGACCCCTTCCTAAAAAAAAACAATTATATACAAGGAATTAGAAAGGGTAAACCTATTATATTACTATTCCACATATGAATCACATTCTGCAGGAAGAATTCCTTAGACAATATGCAGCAAATGCAAAATAGTTAGTACAAATATTATTTAGTTTAAAAAGTGGCGTTTTATACTAGCATACACAGGCAGAAAAGATTCTCCCTTGGATACATTTGCATAAAAGCAGTCTTTGGCCTAAGTTATTATCTATTCCACATTACGAATCATATTCTGCAGAGAAATTCCTTACAGAATACTGAAGCTTTATGTGATTAGTAGTTACAAATGATTATTTAGTTTTCATTATTGAGAGAGCTGTTTTAGTTATATAGCAATACCAGCAGGAAAGCGATTTCTCCCTGTTACACATACCAGAAATTATATACTTTTAGTAATCACAAGCATAAATATCTGCAGGAAGAATTCCTACAAATATTGAAAGCTTTATGCGAGTTATATAGTTAGTAGTACAAATGATATTAGTTTTAGAGAGCTGTTGTTATGTATATTGCGGAGTGAGCACATGCGGGGATTGTAGAAAGTATTCTCCTCTGGTAACATTTGCATTTTAAAGCATTGCTATTGTCCGATGTTATTACTATTCCACATGATGAATCTATATTGCGTTGCAGAGAGAGGATTGCTCTATCGAGGAATTTATGAATGCTTAATGCTGAGTAGTAGAAGTACAATGATTATTAGTTTAGAGAGTCTGTATTTATGTTATTGATACACAGGGCAGGAAAAGGATCCTCCCTGGTATACATTTGCATTAAGCAGCATTGCATTTTATATGAGTCTCACACAGTACGAAAGATTATTAGTTTGGGAGGAGCTGTTTCATGTATATGCATACACAGGCAGGAAAGGGATCCTCCTTGATATACATTCGCATGAAGCAGCATTACATTTGGTATGAGTCTCACACAGGCACATATACTACAAAATTGCCTAGGTTGTTGTAACTTCTTTTTGACTAGGGGAGATGATATATATATATAATATAGAGATTGAGAGAGAGAGAGAGAAGAAGAGAGAGAGTGAGAGAGAGAGAGAGATTTGGAGGCTGTTCACCTCTGCGCTACAATCACCCAGCTTAGCCTCACTCCAAACTGCTATGTAACGCACACGTCCGCTAGGGTTAGATATAGTAAATACCGATCTATGCGACCTCTCTATTTACTATATTTTCGCTAAGATATGTGTAAAAGTTTCTATTCTAACATTTTTGGGCTGTTCACCTCTGCACTACTATCACCCAGCTTAGCCTCACTCCAAACTGCTAAGTTACTTGAAGGTCCTCATTAGTTGGTTATTGATTTATTAAAATTGAATTCCGATTAAGTTAACTTCTACGATATTTTTCTGCTTAATATATTGTGTGAATTGTTTCTATATCTAACATTATATTGGGCTTGTGTTCACTCTCTTCTATACTATTCACCTGAGCTTAGCCTCACTCCAATAACGCTATTTTTATACGGTCATCGCTCCCTAGGTTGTTAGTATTGCCGGAAACGCATATCCCCAGAGCTGTATTCCCACATAAATATACTAAAGATACATGCGCTTCTTATCATCTACCTAGTTTCCTCCTACTCTAGCCTCTGACCCCTAGGTTTGGCTAATTGCTTGAAACGCTACTTAAATGCCTACTCTATATTTACACTGGCATTGCTAATGAAACACTTCACTTTGTTTTCCTACTAGATTTAAGCATTCTTTTTGAACGCTATTCAATCTAATGCGTTTCGTGCAACTATTCTTAAAGACCTCGCTTTAGCTCCAACCCGACTAGTCTAGTTCGCCAACTTTGCTCTAACCAAAAAGATTACTAATAGGCTGCCCCTTTTTCTAAACTCACTTGTTTTTGGGTTTAATTATTTAATTAGCATTCCAATTGCTGTATTTTAATATAATGTTGTAATTTTGCTATTATTTTGTACTATTCTCTAGAAGGAAGCTACATGCTGTGCGATTAAAAGTGATATCAGCGGCTTGGAGGCGTGCTATAGTTCCACAAGACTACAACTCACATCTTTTATAACAGTTAGGCTTTCGGCTCTACTCTTAATCTTTTGTAGTTTCATCTTTCTTTATTTAGCTCTTTGGTTTTCTGTCTTCCACAGAGATGTACCCTCCACATATATATATATATATATATATATATATATTATATATATATTATTATGGTAACTGGCAAAGAGATAGATTATATAGATATTATATATTATATTATATATTATTGTATATATATATAATAATATATATATATAAATATATATATAATATATATATATATAATATATATATATTAATTATTGTAGTATTTGAAAAATTTATTTAGACACCTTTTCAATTATATTATTTTTAATATGTATTTATTCGAAATATTTATTTAAAATAAAATCAATGTATGCGCTAAAAATGAACATCATGCGTCTGGCATGTTTCCAAAGAAGATACGACATAAAACATTGTCTTAATTTATACTGAGTTTTCAAGTTCAGTTTCTGTAGATACATAACACTCAGGTATAGTTAAGTGCCATGTTATTATAATATTCTCCGTGTAGGTTCCCGTTTTTTATAAAGAATAATTTTTTAATGTAGTGAAGAAGCATGGATAAACATTTAATTGGTCCTAAGAACATCAATCTGACTATTGTGAATCAACCTCAGCAATAGCAAAGAAGTGCGTAGTTTCAAAGTTGAAAACATGCTGGAAGAATATATTTAAATTTAATTATAAAACCAAAATTTTGGCAAGTTTTAGTTTATTTGGTCTCAAAATTGTTTCAAAAATTTGGCAACATTTTGCATGAAGCCAAGCAAACTTAAACGGCAATTTGGAAAAACTTTCATAAGTGTATTGTGTTAACAAACTACCTGAATTTTTAATGCTAATGCAGAGAGTATCATTTGAATATTAAAAATCCATATTCATAAACTTCATTGTCGCGTATAATGGAAAAAGCTTTTTACATAGTTTTGTCATGGATCTTACAATATTATTATAACTAAAATAGCAAAGTACAAAAACTTCACACCATTTTAGACACCACTTTTTATTACTTCAGAGCGTTGTGATTGCAATGTGGAAACTTATTTGGAAAAACGATAATTTATGTGTCGAAAACTACCTTGCATACCGCTATCACAATGAAAATTGTGTCGATCTTGTATATTAGAACTAATATGTCTAAAGATATGGACAACAACTCGTCGAAGCTTTGCACAACTTCTTCTCAATTCAGCTGACGAGGCAACATTACAACAAGATTTTATTTAATTCACGTTCGAATTTGTGATGGATTATCAGCAGTCTGACAGTTTTTCGTAACAGTTTTCAATCGCTTGTTGAGGAGAGATATTAGAATCCATCCCACAATTTTTGTTAAACTGGTCACAGCATGATTAACAGGAAGATAATCGATTTACTACAAAAAATGCAAAATAAGTCTTATTTTAATTTATAAATTTATGAGTATTTAGGCAACAGTTATTAACCTTGTTAGAACGTTCATAATAAAAGTTGAAAGCCTCTGATGGTAAAATCACAGCTGTTTCCTACATCGGGAGGCACGAACACATGTCGATCTGATGGTATCTGTTGACACAAGGATGTTATCACGGGAGGCACGTGTGCATAGTACACCACCGTGTCTGACGAATTTAAGAGACACACTGCGCAATGCGTTGCTGTATGAAGGAACCAATACGAGAATCGAAGCACAGTTCGGAGACCTTCTTACTTTTGTGCACGAGATAACACCTAGCGTGTGGTGAACAATATTCCGATTAAACTATAAATATATTATAAACCTTAAACTTCAATAAACAAATAATAAATATACCGTATGAGTTAAAACAGTAAATGCTTGTAGAGAATTAGGGAGGTTATTATGTCAAGTTAGAAGATGAAACGTGTCAGCAGAAAATTATAAATATGTTTACCACCAATGTCCCCAAGAATAATTTTGTATAAAACATACACGGCAGAAGAGCAACAAATCAATATATCATTAGCAACTATTGAAAACATATTAACAAGGCTGAGGGTGAAAACATTTAAGAATCTAATTAATAAATGCGACAATGCATTATATTATGCATAAATTCCTCTATGTTAGAAAATCTCCTTTAGTAAACAGGCTTGCGTCTCGAGTATTCTCTTATGAGAAGAGAGAAGGAAGACCAAAATACACACAAAACCTCTTAAGGCAGAACTTCAAAACAAGAAATTTAGACACATCAAAAATCACTAATAATTGAAAATATTGGGCCATAATCAATGAATGAAATTCTTTTCAGAATAAGACAAAGAGATCTTTTTAAGCATAATTAATTACCATTACAACCAAAAATCAATATTTGATAACAATAAGAGGATTTCTTCTACAGTGCTCGCTGTCTTAAAAAAACAAAAAATATAGATCTTCAGGGAACTGAATAAGAAAAGAGAACTAGAGGGTACCAAATTTCAAATATATCGCACATCATGATATGAAAAGCTTTCTCTGCACAGAGAACCAGAGAGCTCAAGAAATACATTCTTTCACGAATGTATTTTGCGTTTTTCTGTTGCTTATTTTCATTAATCATGTTAGTGAAGTGAGTAATACTAAATCAAAAGTCATAGTGTAATAATGATATTAACACGCTATTAAGGATTATGTACATTTTTATTTTTGCATATCAAAATCGTACTTATCTGATTTTTCATTTTGTTAAATAAAAGAATCATATGAAAGAGCTGATATATTCACCCGTTTTTTGCTTGCTTGCCCCCCTTTTTAACCTGATAGGAAATTTTGATTATAAGAAATTTACAATGCTCAGCTTTTTAATATCTACATGCTTTCCTTTGTATAATTGCCTTCAGATCTATATGCAAGCGGTTTAGGACGTATATATATTCCTTCCACTGAACATAAAATTCCTTAACTATATTTACAAATTCTTCAGTTACGGGATTTAAAAATGTTTTACAAAAATTTAAGAATATTCTTATCCTCTCTGGATTTACACTATATGTTTTAGCACACTTTCTCAGTGACTTTTTCTTGCTTTTTGGATGTAAGATTAAGTATATTCCTTCTTTCGGCAAAGTTGCAAGCTTAAAAATATTCGCGCCACCACCTGGTTGGTTCGCCTCCCCCACAGCTTCAGAGACATACCACTGACGAAAAATAATTTATAAAAACTCAAATAATTTTCGCAAAAACAAAGTTTAGATTTGCGTCATGATACAATATACAAACTCGAAATAGATAATATATATACAATATAGTATATATTTATATAATATATAGTATATATATATATATTATTGATTTGTAGGTTCAATTGACAATCAGTTAAGCAGTTGCAGTATTATATCTATTACTATTATAAGTAATAATCATATGTACTTTATTAGTTGTTAAATAGAAATGTATATAGTTAGTTAGAGGGTATATACCTTATAGAATACTCATAACTATATTAAATATATAAATATATTATAATAATATATATACTATATATATTATATATAGGTGTAAAAATGAATTATATTTATTTTTCTTATTTTTTCTTAATTTTTATCTGGGGGTATTACCCCACTGTAATAATATGTTTCTCTAATATTTTTATTAAAAAATTAAGTTATCATTGCCATTAATATAAGAACATCTCTAATTGTATTTATATTTATAAGCTTATTATATCCTCCATTTGTTCTCATTATGAGCTCAAAGCTTATGTTTTTTGATAGATAGAGCTATACAATTTTGCAGGAAATAATCGTTAGTTTTCCTTTCATATAAATGGAAAATTCGTATCTCTGTATATATCTTAATTTGTTATTTCATATTAAATAGTGTCTTGAAGTTTACTGCACTACTTTTTTTGTTAAATCTTAATATTTTTAATTATCCAGCATTTTTTACACTTATTCTCTCAAAATTTGTATCTGTTTAGCAATATTTGGGGTTAAGAAAATACGATTGTGTGGATTCATGAGTGATCTGCAAAACATCTGTCTTTGCAGATTATTTGCTTTTTTATTTGAAAAAAGAAGATAATAAAGCATTTTTATTTAATTTTTGAAAAATTTATGAGAAGTAATTGTAGTAAAATCCAAATTGAAAATGAAGAAATTAGTTTAAGAAAAAAGTGGGAGTTGTAGGTAGATGTAAAATAAGAGATGCTTTATGATGATATAAGTTTATTATTCCAAGTTGCGTTATAAAAGAGGAAACATTATAAAGAAATAAATAGTAAATATTGTTATTATTTACAAATCAGATTAAGTGGTATTGCTAAGACCAATTATTAATCAACGAAATGATTTTTGAAATTTTTTCTACAATAGCAGATGCCACTTATGTTAAACACTAAATATATAACTACCGTTGTTTCTTCGTCTTATCGTCAAACATGAATTTGCAGCCGCATGTGTCAATTCGATAAAATTAGGCGTGGTATGTTTACTATTTTCTTATGCTTTCAATAATTATCGTTGATTTTCTACAACTAAATACGTCATGTATACTATACTACCTATTTTAAGTAATAATCATTTGTATCAACTTTCAACACACCCATCTGATATTTAAAAAATAAAGTGTCGTTCCAGGTATAAACAAACAATCACATTGATACCACACAACAGATAATATACTTTTTGTCAAAAGAATTAGGCATAGTTCCATCTGTGTTTAAGTATACTAATCGTTTACATTAGTTATTACATTCCCGTATCATCACAATCATCATGTCTAAAAAGCAATTTGCCTCCCGTCTTTAACATTTTAGATTATATGTTTTAATTGTTCACAAAAAATACGTGCAACAAGTGATTTAGAAGTCTGTTCTAGGTATCCTGTATTGTTTATTAGATAATGTAATCCTTATTTTCTGATTTTTTAGTCCAAATTCTGGACAATTATTAATTCAATGAGTACAAAAATATAAATCCGCTAAAACAGTAGCCAATTATAGGAATATTCGATGTATATAAATGTTTATTAAGATAATAGTTTTAATATCCCTCTAAATATATAACAACACAAAATATAAGATTTATGTTATTATATCTGGATGGGAATCCAATATAAATAGTATCCCCTATAATTTATCTTCATGGCTATAGGTGAACTACCTTCAAATGATATAATAAAGAATAAAAAAGATGAAGGCTCATTAAATCTTCTGATTGTAATAGATTGAATCAAACACCCAAAGCTGTTTCAATATTATATGCTATATCAATCATTTATAATTGTGATTTATACTCTATCTCTTATCTTCTCTCTTTTAAATAACTTCGAAAAATTTAATATTTATAAGATGCAGGCTACTAAAAAAGTGAACATGGAAAATTGGCTAACTAAGGCTGACATATTCGTAGGGCGGTGGTTGTGAGGACGTTATGACATCTTTAAAGGTTATCATAATACATGGATGGGGCTATTCTAATTCGAAAATATTTAGAAAGGCTAACCATACGCCACCATATTTTGACTATGTAGTTGTAAATTTTGATGTAGTGTAAATATTGAGAAAGGTCTCATATTTTTTTTTTACATATTCTCGGGATTTAGCCAATACCGACCGGTTATTGAGGGGTATTTAGTATAGTGGAATATTAGTTTTACCTGTTAGGACTGTTTAAACTTTGCCTAGTTCCGGCTCCTCGTAAGCGTAAAAAAAAATGTCGTGCTATGCGGCGACAGCCCAAAACCCTAGTTTATACTTTAATTAGATTTCCAGGGTGCTATGTTCTCATAGTATAGAGTGAGACTATGTAGCCGAGGAAGCGTAATTTTACAAGCAATGCCATTTATAATATATTTATCTTTAGATAATATCACAGCTTAGACTCTAATATAATTGTAATGATTTCAACAATACAAAGTACAAACTTTACTGGAAGATGTATGAGAAAGTTTTGGTATAATTCCAGTCATTTTACTATTACCAGTGTAGTAAATGGGTGATATAAGCTTACACACTATGTGTTACTACCCTTGAAAACTTTGTTATTAAAATCTTACCTCATTTTATACAAAAATGTTATCAAAAAGTTCTTTAAATTTCGTTTTGACGAAAGGAAAATCCTTAAATTCTATATTTTCAAATAACAATATGAAAATACGTCTATAAAACGTTATTTTTAGACTTCTTTGTTTGTGGTTATTATGTATGCAATTATTTACAAATATATACATAACTATTGTATAAAATAAACCTTTTTAATTTATTAAAAATGGGTATCAATAATATTCTTTGAGGTTTTTCTTTATCGATGTTCACTTTATATTTTAGAATGTATCTATACTTCTAAAATTAAAAAACGTATAGTTATTTTTATAAAAGTCAAAGTGAAAGATAACTAGTAGCGCAGAGGGGCTTGACCCCCAATTTTTACTCAATAGAAAGTAGAATTTGCTCTCAAAAAATAATAAAATATATAAAAAAACAAACCCTTTTCTTGAAAAAAAGTTCCAGCCTCTCAAAGTTATTAAAATTCTTAGTAGATTTTTCATTTGAGTTGATCCAATGTTAGTCTCATTTCAGCCAACTATTTTTTTTAAAGCAGCCTTTCAAAGCCAAAACAAAAATTATCAAAAATTTTCTATTTTATTTATATATCCTATCAAAATAGTTGTGAACTATATGTTCAAGAAAAATTGGTGCAAATTAAGAAAGAAAAAAACAATATTGTTATCTAAACGTAAGCACTATGAAGAGCTCATTCAGTATACAGTGTTAACGCACAGTATTACGCTGATCTTTAGATATGGAATAAAGGACAACATGACAACTACCACAGTTATTGAAATGAAATAGAAATGGGGAAGAATTCTTAGAGAGGCATGCATGTGTCATTCAAAGATTTAGTATACGCCAGCGCGCCGTCGCCAGTAGTTTGCTATTCAGGGTGAATCTACTTTCAAGTTTAAGTTAATTGATTCTCTTCTTCGCTGACTTTCGCATCACTCGTATGGTCAAATTTGATGTTTGAAAGGATTTTTTTTTATACGGTTAAACAGGTTGGATGGAAAAGTAAGTTGGTATACAAAAAACTAAATCTTTATAAGCTGCAACACAAAAGTCATATTTGCGAAGACTGTGAGAGAGAGAGAGAGCGAGATGCATCTTCAAAAATTTCAGCGTATTTACAAACTCGAACGTGACAGAAGAAAAAATTTATGTCAAATATTGAATTCGAAATTTGGCTATGTTTTTATTTACCAAAATAGTACAGAAAGAAATTAACTTCGTATGGAAAGAGTTCCAGTATGCCTGAAATAATTAAAATCGCTGCTTCTGGGTGAGAAGAGTGGTGGCAACGTTGAATATCCAACATGACGAAGCAAAGTTGCGCCGATTTTGCTGTTTTGATGAATTCGCTCAAAGAAAGCAAACTCTAAGCAAGCCAAAGAATTCTGAATGGAAAAGTAATAACGATCATTATGATTTGAAATTCCCCGAAAACAAAGAAACATGAATCACTAAATACTCTTCTTTACATCTATTTTGAATAAAATGTTTGTTATTACCTTGCTTATAATTGTTCTAAGTTCTTTACTGTATTACAAGTAAATTCAGATTATAACAAATAATATGTATTTAACAAAATTACAAAAATACTTAAAAGCAGTTGTGAAATGGGGCCTATAATTTCTATCTAGACGAGACCTCTTACCATCAGTCAGAATCAAGTCTTAACACGACGTTTTGCGATTCGAAACTCTTTCATTATTAGGTTCAACTCTTTTATTATTGGATTCTAACTCTTTCCTTAGGATATTGGATACGACTCTTTCATTATTGGGTTTCAAAGAAATTATAATATAACTAGATGAGAAACTCTATCTAAATGCCCCCAATTTGAGGCATAAAAAATTATTTTATAATGTTTTATGGTGCCGGTTAATGCTAATATATTGATCGAATTGATGATATAACATTACCCAATTTATATTTTCCGATGAAGTGAATTCCTTTAACAAAAAATAATAGTTTATAGCTTTAATATCGTCGCTTTAAAGAGAACGCTATTTAAGCATAAAAAAGTTTATTTTTATTAAATATGTATTCGATTGGGAAATCCGTTTAAAGTGTTCTACGATGTTTGGCAAAAGAAATGGATTTCAATATTTACTAAATAAGTATACCCACAATATTAAAAATGCAAAAAATCCTAAAAATATTCCTTTTTTTTGGGGGGGGAAATTGTTTAAAATAAGGATCCAGATCAATTCATTCTCAATGGAAAATATATCTCAGGTTCCATCATCGTCGTGCGTCTTCATCTTTTGTATGTGATTTGCCACAAAAGCCCAATAAATTAATCTAGTCCTTTTAAATCTTGTTGGTTCAACACTTTATCCTAATTGAATGCAACTCTTTTAATTAACCGTTTCGGTTTTGCATTTGTGCTAAAAAAAAATGGTTAAGTTTGCGTTCGTTTTGTCAAACTTATGCAAAATCTTAAAAAAAATGCTCATCAAACGTAAAGGAATTTCCTTAATCTTAGGATGCTAATTTTATACAGATATTTTATTCATTATATTACAACAGAATAGGAAATACGGAAATCTTTCGCTTGTGACCCATTTTTCGATTCGCTAAGTTTGACAAAACGATCGAATAACTTAATCATTTTAGGCATAACTGCAAAAACGAAAACGCTTTACTCTCATCGTCCTTTTCATTATCTCCTTCGGAACTCCATGTGTTTATTGCATTCTAGCTTTCTTATTCTTATTTCACCTCTTATTCTTATTCCAGTTTTATATGCTATTTCGTTAAGCCGCGTTTCAGTATCTAACCACTTTTTTAGCGAACCTGAACTATCCTGGACAACCACACTTTCAAATGCATATTAAGCCACTTCATTTTAACACACAAAAAGATCTTCATATCCACAATTTTCCGATTGCTTCATCTTGCGATTCTAAAGTCCATCCCTATCTTAACATTATTTAAGCCCCTCTCCCCCTTGGTTAATCTATTTCCCAATCATTTTACTTAGACAAGAACATTTTTCTTGATTCTTCATATTCTGCGAGAAACTTTAGCAGAATATACAATATTGTGCAATAATAATTAATAATAATAATAACAATAATAATAATAAAAATAAATAATAATAATAATAATAATAATAACTAATAATAATTAATAATAATAATAACTAATAATAATAATAATAAATAAATTAAAAAAGATAAATAATAATAATTACTAAGAATAATAATAATAATTACAATAATATAATAATAATAATAATAAAATAATAATAATAATAATAATAATAATAATAATAATAATAAAATAATAATATAATAATTAATAATATATGAAATAAAATAAATACTTAACTCTCCGTTTCCATAATACATGTAAAAATAGTAAGATAGCTGAAATGCCATTCGTAAAGCCAAAAACCAAAAGGTAAAAAACTTAGAGTTTTCTCCTCAGGCAGAAACTTGAGAGTGTGACCAGGAATTTTAATCGAACAATTAGAATTAGCAAAACCTTACATCCAAAGTTGCCAAAAATTCATTTCTTATATTAATGACTATATAAAACTTGCTTTTTTAGCCCAATGTTCCCCATCTTTACGCATTAATCTGGATATTTTAAAAAGAAAATTTAATTATGAACACCTAGAAATAAAATACTTAAATATAGCAGACGATCACAATTTTAAAATTCACAGACACCAAAAGTAACTAATTATAAAGATTGAATGTAAAACTGAATTTGAACACGTCCAGCCTATGTATTACGACCAAGGAAGATCGTGATATATGATTATTTGTCAGCTCTGCATGATACAAATTTCTGCTATAGCAGTTAAAAATAAAAATAGACCAAAAGTAATCAATGATGCTGAAAAGTTAAAATGTTCCCAGCAACGCTCTAATGTTAATAATAATAGTAATTTAAAATAGTCCGAATGCAATCCGACCAAACCTCAGTTGCCACATTGTATGATGTTTCTCGAAGAGAAAAGACCACAAAAATCTGACTGCTTACATTTATATGACGGCTGCACGAAGCTATAAAGATCTGCTTAATAATTTAATAGTATGAAGACATCGTTTGTACACTAAACAATACTACGGGCACCAAATAAGTACTGAAAATTCTATAATGGTTAATTAAGACTCCAGATCTAATCAATATAGCGAATGACCTGATGTTTTTCTAATCTTTTTATTACCCTCATCATAACAATATGTAAAATTTAAAAATCTAATTAGAATTTATGAGATATAGTTCGAATGCCATTATAGAATAAATCATTCAGATATTTCTGCGACATAATTGAAAAAATTAACTTCGCTATCATTAATAGTTAATTTTCTAAATTATATAATAATTAATAATAAATAAATAAATAATAATTAATAATAATTAATAGTAACCAGTTCCTATAAATTAAACTTATACAAATAGATTCGTAAGTCTTACTGTTAAGTATCTTCTATTAAAATTTTATCGAATAATGTAGCGTAAAGCATCGAAAAAAATTAAAAATTTATAAAAATCTGTTTTATAAAAATCAAAAATGTTTCTCGCTTAAATTTTTAATTAATTTGAGATATTTTATCATATATTATATATATATAATATATATATATATATATTTATATATATATTATATAATTATCATATAATATATATTATAGTATATATATATATAAATATAATATATGAAGAATCGAGGCAGCAGAGGCAGAGAACACGACGATTTGTTTGAAGATTTTGGCAATTAATTTTTATTTGCATTAATAATTTCAGCTACAAAGAGACCTAAGGTTAGAATAAAATCATAAAGGAGTTTCGTCTTTGACAAGATTTTCGTTAGTCCTAGATTAGCTAACATAAACAAAACGAAAAACGACAATCTTGAAAAAAAAGACTTAATCTTCCTTCGCGAAATTGATCTAATTTAATCGATTCGTTGTTTGACCTTCAAAACATCAAGATCAAAAAAACCTTGCCAAACTGCCAATAAACAGATGACAAATAAATCACAAAAAATTAACAAGTAAAAATATTTATTGGATGGGGTCAAACTTTGTCGTCGTAAATACAATATTTCCATAAATATTACCTGTTTCAGCTGCGGAGGTTCCTTGAGAGGTCCCTAGGAGTGTTGAGGGTCCCAACTCGAAAACCGAAATATTCTTTTCATGAGAATACATTATTCTCCTTCCCTTCAACTAACTAATAACCACAGTTTAAACACTGCTGTTACTCCTCTTCATATTCATCGCAGGTCAATTGCTGCAGAAATTACCTTGTCTTCAAACTCCAGAAATTCATGCTTCGCAGAAATCATTCATGCAGAAATTCATGCTTCATGCAGAAATTCATGCTTCATGCAGAAATTCATGCTTCATGCAGAAATTCATGCTTCATGCAGAAATTCATGCTTCATGCAGAAAT
This sequence comes from Trachelipus rathkii, assembly GCA_015478945.1. Taxonomy (NCBI): domain Eukaryota; kingdom Metazoa; phylum Arthropoda; class Malacostraca; order Isopoda; family Trachelipodidae; genus Trachelipus; species Trachelipus rathkii. Next base: position 14,861 of record JABUQX010026112.1, read on the forward strand.
TGCACAAAATCTATCCTGCGAGACATTAAAAACTATTTTTTTCTTTGTAGAAAGTGCAACAATATTTCTGGTTCCTCTATTTCAGGCGACTTCATCCATCTGCAAACAATGCTACCTCCATTTTGCTTCTATCACTTTCCTCTTTTTGTTATTTCAAACGGTAGTACTGCTGTCTTCCCTACTGCTAAAGTTGACCTCTTTAGTCATTCCTTGCCACTGATTCGACACTCTAGACGATTCCAGAGATATTCCACCTTCTCCACCTACTTCCAGCTCATAATTATTTCTTGTAAAGATGTAATTTTTTGTTTTCTTTGAGCTTAGCATTAAGAAGGCTTACTGTCCTGATGGTATCCTTCCTGGTCCTCCAAACTTGTGCTTCTGACCTTCCATCCTCCTTTGGAAAAGTGCTTCGTCCCTGCCAATGAACTTTAACCTTTCCATCTTGGTGGAAATTCAATTTACCCGGAGATTGGGAGAAACCCGGGGACTCAACCACAACTATCTTTATTTCATATTTGATTTCATAACTGGTAATTGGTATATTTATGCATTTTGAACTCATTACTTAGCTATATGGGATTCATCATATCACTATCCTCATAAAATTAGCATAGTATCCGGGGATGCAGTATTTATTGAAAATCACTCGCCTTCGAATGCGGGATATCTCCCCCAAGTATATTGTAATTAAATAATATTAATAATAATAATAATAATAAATAATAATAATAATAATAATAATAAATAAAATAATAATAATAATAATAATAATAATAATAATAATAATAATAATAATAATAATAATAATTATTATTATTATTATTATTATTATTAATATTTATATTATTATTATTATTTTATTATTAATTATTATCTTATTGGTATTAATTATTATTATTAATTATTATTATATATAATTATTATTATTATATTATTATTATTATTATTATTATTATTATTATTATTATTATTATATTATTATTATTATTATTATTATTAATTATTATAATTCTCCTTTATTTGTATTATTTATTATTTATTATTATATTATTATTATTATTAGTAGTAGTAGTAGTAGTAGTAGTAGTAGTAGTAGTAGTAGTAGTAGTAGTAGTAGTAGTAGTAGTAACCAATGTCAAGCATAAAAGAGGAAAATCCCAAAACTTTATTACAGCAAAAAAAGTAACTATAATAGTAGTACTCACAATAATATATAATAATAATATCATAATAATAATAATATATATATAATAATAATAATAAATAATAATAATAATAAATAATAATATAATATTATATAATAATTTAAGATTTTTTTATCATTAATATTATTAATATCAATATTTTATTATTATATTATTATTATTATTATTAATATTTATATTATTATTATTATTATATATTATTATTATTATATTATTATTATTATTATTATTATTATTATTTATTATTATGTTTTTATTAATTGTTATTTATTACTATTTTTATTGATTATTATCTTATTATTATTTTGTTATTATTACTAAATTTATTAAATTATTAATTTCTTATATTATTATTATTATATTTTAAATTATATTATAATAATTATTATTATTCTCTTTCATGTTATTTAAAAATTTGATGATTATTATTAAAATTTATTGTATATTTTTTTATTATTTATTATTGTTATTATTATTTATTTATTATTATTATTATTATTATTATTATTATTGAAAAAATTCATTCTTTATATATAATTGAAGAAGACATCTATGGCACATATACAACCATTTCAATTAAATATTGTCTTCCAGTCTATGGCATAGCTAGCAAATAAGCTATTAATTCGGTTATTTTGATGCAAAAACGCTTCATCCGACTGTTAAGCCCAACTCAAAACGTCAATCAACAGACAGGACTTTTCTTTAAAGAACTTAAAATATTACAATTTGAAGACCTATTGAAGCTATCTCTATTAAAGGAACAGCACAAGATACTTCAAAATAAGGCATGTAACTTCCTAATATCTAACTTTCATAATAACCAAATTCAAAGAGATATAAATCTAAGATAGTGCTCACATAAATCCTTCTTTCTATAGGTTAGAAAAAGCAAGACAAGCAGTTAGTTATAAATGTACCAAAGTCTATAACGATTTACCTCAAGAATGAAAAAATGAAACTTCTCTTAATGGCATTTACAAGTAAACTCAAAAGAGCTATATAAATAGTCTTAATTACTATTACAATATTGCCATTTACAAGTAAACTCAAAAAAGCTTATAAATAGTACTTATTATTATTATTATTATTATTATTATTATTATTATTATTATTATTATTATTATTATTATTATTATTATTATTATTATTATTATTATTATTATTATTATTATTATTTTATTATTTTATTAATTATTATTATTATATAATATTTTTAATTATTATTTTTTATTCTGGATGTCTCATAAGTATGTGGCTTCTCAAATACCTGTTCTGTTATTTTACCATTTGGATGTATTTTATTATTTTTTTATATTATAATTATTATATTATTATTATTATTAAGTATTATTATTATTATTATATTATTATTAATTATTATTATTATTTTATATTATTATTATTTAATTATTACTGTCGATTTTAGTATTGTGAATATTTTTTAGGATTTGGATTTACTGTATGGACATGATTGTATGGATCTTTTACTAGTAATTATGATTTTTATTACATTTTAATTCTGTTTTTTATTAATAATTATATGCTATTATTTTAAATATATTTATTGCCCATTATTTTAATATTATATTATTATTATTATTATTATTGATTATTATATTATATTATATTATTATTATTATTATTTTATTTTATTTTATTATATTATTATTATCTATTAATTATATTATTATTATCTACTGTCGATTTTAGTATTGTGAAATATTTTTTAGGAGTTGGATTACTGTATGGAATGATTGTATGGATACTTTTACTAGTAATATAACTGATTTTATTATTACAATTTTATCTGTTTTTATTAATAATCTATTACTGCTATTTATTTAATATTATTGTTATTGGTATTTATTTTATATTATTATTATTATTATTATTATTAATTATTATTATTCATTATTATTATTTTATTATTTATTATATAATTAATTATTATATTATTTAGGAATTCAATATCAGCCCCTTTGATTTTATAAATGTTTTTGATTTTATTTCCATTTCTAAATAGTTATTTCTGTACATAGTTTAATTTTCTTAAATTAATCTTTGCAAAACAATTTTCATGAGAAGAAGAAGATATATTTTTTTACATCCCGAAGCGTTTCGTCTCTAAACTTGAGGACTCTTTCAGAGAAGTAATTATTGTGAGCGAATGAGTGCTTAAATTAATATATAATAATTAATCAATATTGATTTTAGTCTACAGATAATCATTAAATTTTATGTAAGTCTGGTCTGCGTGTTTTTTTAATGGGAAAGGTCCGCATTTTAAAGTTTTCTGGACTTCACATTGATCCGTATAATATTTGTAAGTGTTTTAGAATCTGCTAATAGTTGATTGACCATGTGCGGTTTGAAATGTTCAAAGTTTTTGCTGGACGGCGATTTTGATATGCCCTGTCCGACAATCCATTCGTCGTGTAATCGTCGTGTAAACCAAATATATTTTAAGAAAATTAAACTATATACAGAAATCTATTTAGAAACTTGGAAATAAAATCATAACATGCATTATTACAATTATTATTAATAACACGATATATTATTATTATTATTATAATTATTATTATTATTATATTATTATTATTATTATTATTATTATTATTATTTATTATTATCATTTTTATACTTATTGTTATTAAATATATTTCGGGTCTCAAAGGACACAACACTGTGTTGCAATTAGTAGACCCATTCCAGATACTGGAAATTTTTTTCGAAGTTATGATAAGTTTGGATTAGCAGGAAAAATATTGGAATATGTAATGATAAAGGACATGACGGTACTGGTTAAAAAAAGAATCATGCGCACCATTATATTATTATATTATTATTATTATATTATTAATATTATTATATTATTATTTTATTATTATATTTATTATTTTATTTTATTATTAATTATATTTATATATTTATTATTATATTATTAGTAAGTAGTCGTAGTAGTAGTAGTGTATAGTAGTATAGTGTAGTAGTGATGAGTGCACTAGTGTAGTACCGGATCAGTAAGCAAACCAATGTCAAGGGAAGCAAAAAGAGGAAAACCCAAAACTTATTAAAAAAAAAAAACAACAAAAAAAAAATTCAAAATGCTGTGAATTTTTTTTTTAATCATCTTGAAGTAGAAGAAATTTTTTGTTCTTTGCTTTTCAGGTTAATTCTAATGTTTTTTTTCTTTTCTCATACATCTATATTATGATGGCTGCAGCTTATAAATATTATATATATATATATATGATATATATATATATATATATTATATAATATATTATATTTATTATAATATATATATATATATATTATATAATATATTATTATATATATTATATATATATATATATTTATATATATATATATATTATATATATATATAATATTAATGTAACCTTTTATTTTGAAAGAAGCTGCTATAGCTTTTTTCCTTTAAACAATCTTGTAAAAAGGCACAGGCTAGTGTCTTCCTCGATGCCAACCTCTTTCCACTCTCGTATAGTTTAAAATGAAATTGACTAATCGGAAAAAATGTTAAAAATATGTCGGAGAGATAAGTTACGTTGCACCATGGTTTATATAAATAATAATAACTTTTAGAGTTTTTTCTCTCACTCAAACTCTATGATTATAAATAGCAAAAACTCCTTTTAAAACCATTAAAACAAAAAAGGGAAATAAAATGAGTTTAACATTTAAGAACGAGTTTACGTTTCGAGACCTATTTCCATGGACTCCTCGTCAGAACTTAAAAAATTTTTTTTATTCAAAAATAAGGTTAAACGTAAGTACACGAGAGCAAAAATGGCAACATGGCTCCTCTTTTAACTTCTTCTTAGTCTTATCGTTTTAAAGCCAAATATTTACTTTTTTGTGATATAAATCTTTTTGTAACGGGATCAAAGCTAAAAAATCCTTCAGACAGGTTAAAATTGCTCTCAGTGAATAAAAAAAACTCCAATAACTGATTTAAGTTCTTATCTTTAGAAAAAAACAAAAAGGCAGCCGCCTCCCAATCAACAATATGATCCTCTTGAGATAGATGTCTAAAACTTGCACTACTGGTACTACCCCTCCTGACTTCCCCCCTATGTTGGTTCAATCTAGTTTTGAGGGTCTTTAAGGTTTCACCAAAATAGGAATCTTCACACGTGGAGCAAGGAATCCTATAAACACCCCCTGAAACTTCAAATTTTGTGGTGTTATTTATGACTAAAAGTCGTGAGAGAGTCTCGGGGAAGCTAAAAATTATATTAACATTAAACAAATGACTAAGCATAAATCTAATATCAAGAAGTTGGGGTGAAAAAGAGACAATCTTCATATTTTCAACAGCAAAAGGAGAAGGCTCCCTCAGTCCCAGAAAGCTCGAATAGGCATGCCGATATTTTCGATTAATTAAATAGTGGGGATAGGCCAGTTTTTCGAAAGATCGAAAGACAAAATCAATTTCTTGTTTAAGAAATTTTGGATCACAGTATAAATAATATTGTTTTTAATATAGGGAGGATGAAAGGAAAAATAATGGAGAAGTTGATTTGTATGGGTGGGTTTACGGTAAACTTTAAATGACAATTGGGTTTCAGTTTGCACTATTAAAAGGTCCAAAAACGGGATACATCCATCAACCTGACTTTCAGAAGTGAAAGTAATCGTGGGGGTTAAATCATTAATTTGTAAAAGGAACCGATCTATCGAAAAGGAAGTGGGAATAACAGCTAATGCATCATCAACATAACGTCTCCACGTAAAAACCTGAGAATAGAGGGGGGCAATTGGAAGAAGTTGGGTCTCGAAAAATTCCATGTAGATATTGGCCATGATGGGACTCAAGCTACCTTCCATACTTACTCCAAATATTTGGCGATAAAAATTGTTACGAAAAGTAAAAACATTTTGGGACATACATATTTGTAGACATTTGATAAAACTCGATATAGGTATAGGAACCATTTCAGGTACCAGGTATCCGGATAAAAATTCTAAAAGATGGGGAATGGGAACATTGGTAAAAAGACTGGTGACATCAAAACTTACTAAAACGTGGTTATATGGAATAAATCTGCCTATTTTTTCTTTAAAATCTCTGGCATTCAATATGTGGGAGGAGGAAATAGTACCCAGTAATGGAGAGAGAAAAGAGGTCAACCATTTGTTCAGCTTGGAAAACACTCTTACGTCTATTTGTATACATGGTCTGAGTGGAACCCTCTTGTACGCAGTTTGGGATCCGGTACCAATAGGGAAGGGAGGGGTTGAAACAGAAAACTTTAAAAATTTCTCCTTCAACTCAACCCCGAATTATTTTGCTACCGAGTATATATATATATATATTATATTATATAGGAAAAAACACACAAACACAAAAAAAAAAACCCACCAAACACAACATGATGTGTAAAAAAAAATTCCCCATATATATATATATATATATATATAATATATATATTATAATATTATATAATTATATATTAATATTATATTATTATATAATATATATATATAATATATATATATATATATATATTATATATATATATATATATATATCTTTTGATATTTCTAAACTTCTTCCGAAAGTATATTTGATACACCCGATAAAATCGTTATTGTAGAGCGTCTTATAAATAATGAACGGGGAACCAAGGTTGAGGGAGCATTAGCCAAAAAATTTTTACTATAAAATTTGGTTTAGTGTTGGAGTCGCAATATTTTATTAAAATGGACCTGAGGAGAAATTTTAAAATTTGGATCCGGGACGGGCATTTTAAATAAAAAGGAGAGCTGGATAATTTTTTTTTTAAAAGGGCTTCGTAAAGCTTTACCAGGCTGGTGAGGAAAATACTAGTAGCTCCCAGGTTGGAAATGAACTAGTCGTCAAAGTTGAATTAACTAGTAGCAAGTTAAACTAACTATTAGCTCCAAGTTGGGAATCACTAGGTAGCTCAGTTGGAAATAACTAGTAGCTAAGGTTGGAAATGATAGTAGCTCAGAGTTTGACATAACTAGTGGTCAAGTTTAGAATGACTAGTTCCTCAAAGTTAAAAATGACTAGTCCTCTCAAAGTTGGAAATAACTAGGGGTCTTAAGTAAGTTTGGGGAAGTGATGATAATTTAATTGGAAAATCAGAAAATTAATTTTTGTGAATATCAATATACTATAAATTATAAATTTCAAATGGACATTTTAAATATTATGTTGGTGAGCTCAAAAACTCTTTTATTATTTACTTTTTTTGTTTCGAAAATTAATATATTATATATATTATATATAATATATAATTTATTATAAATTTTTATATATATATATATTATATATATATATAATTATTATATATTATATATAATATTATATTTATATATATATATATATCTTTTTATATATAATATATATATATATATATATATATATATATATAT